>JAOTRH010082475.1:0-17087 GCA_034768845.1 Heliamphora exappendiculata
TAATGGTGACCGAGTATCCAAAATGGGTAGCCAATATAGTGTCAGTTTTAAAGAAGGACGGTCGTATCCGAGTCTGCATAGATTTTTGAGATCTCAACATAGCTAGCCCGAAAGACAATTTTTCTTTGCCACACATTGACGTCTTAGTAGACAGTACAGCAGGGCACACCATACTGTCGTTCATAGATAGCTTCTCCGGATACAACCATATTTTAATAGATCCCGAAGATAAGGAAAAGATGACATTCACCACACCTTGGGGCACCTACTGCTATCGCGTGATGCCGTTTGGTATAAAGAATTCAGGGGCAACCTATCAAAGGGCTGCCACTACGTTGCTGCATGACATGATACATAAGGAGCTTGAGGTATATGCGGACGATATGATCATCAAATCCAAGGATCAAGAAGGCCACATCATAGCACTGCAAAAGTTCTTTGAAAGGATTTGAAAGTACAAGATTCGGTTCAACCTGCAGAAGTGTGCATTTGGAGTTACTGCCGGAAAAATGCTCGAATTTATGATCACTCAACGGGGAATTGAAGTGGATCCCACAAAGATCAATTTTTTTTTGGAAATGCCTCCTCCGAAGACCGAACGAGAGGTCAGGGGCTTTCTGCGAAAGATTCAGTTCATCAGCCGCTTTATCGCAAAGTTGAAAACTACCTGTGAGCCGCTCTTCCGTCTGCTGAAGAAAGAAGTTGAATTTGAATGTGATCAGAAATGCCAAGACACCATCGATACCGTACGACGATACTTGCAAAATCCTCCTGTTCTAGCTCCTCCCGAACCTCATAGGCCAGTGATCCTTTACTTCTCAGTGACAAACTCAGCAATGGGATGTATGCTAGCGCAAGAAGGTGAAACTGGAATAGAAAATACTATCTACTACTTAAGAAAGAAGATGACGGGATCAGAGATTCAATACACGCCGCTAGAGAAGACATATTGGGCCTTGGTTTGAGCCTCTCGAAAATTAAGGCACTACATGTTGTCTTTTACAGTGAACATCATTTCCCGGATGGACCCGTTGAAGTATTTGTTCGAAAAGCCGGCACTAACATGAAGATTAACCCGATGGTTGTTGTTATTATGTGAGTTTGATCTCCAGTATGTCACCTGAAAGTCAGTCAAAGGCAGAGCAGTAGCGAAATTTTTGGCCGATCAACCAGTGGAATGGGGTGAAGACACGGAATTCCAGTTTCCTAACGAACAACTGATAAAAGTCAGGGATGACAAGTGGACTCTATATTTTGACGGTGCGTTCTATCAATATGGCTATGGAATAGGAGTCCTCCTTGTCACCCATGACGACTCACATGTCCCCTTGTCATTGAAGCTCAATTTCGAAGTAACCAATAATCAGGCCGAGTATGAAGCACGCTTAGTCGGGTTGGAAGCAGCATTAGAACTAGGGACAAGAAAGCTGGAAGTCATTGGGGATTCAGCCTTGGTTGTCTCACAAGCACGAGGAGAATGGAAGGTCCGGGATGTGACGTTGATTCTCTACCATCAGGAGCTAGAGCAACTAATACCATACTTTGAATTAGTAATCTTCACCCATGTTCCGAGACTGCAGAATAAGTTCGCCGATACACTGGCTACCCTAGCATCCATGATAGACATACCACCCGGAGTTTGAATGAGTCCCTTGATAATTGAGCAAACGAGAAAATCGGCATATGAAATGACAGCCGCTATTGAAGAAAGCACTGACGACCTTTCATGGTACTTAGACATTCAGAACTTCGTAGAGAAAGGAGAATATCCCAGGTTTGCTAGTAAAAAGGACAAACGGGCGATACGACGACTATCTGTGCAGTTTGTTATTTGTGGTGGTAAATTATACAAACGAGAACATTCTGGGGTTAACAAGCTATGTGTAAACAACGAAGAATGTCAAGAACTGATAAATGAAATCCACGCAGAAGTTTATGGGCCACACATGAGCGAAAATATGTTAGCCTAGAAGATCCTACGACAAGGGTACTTTTAGATGACGATCGAGACAGACTGCATACAGTTTGTACGGAGATGTCATAAGTGCCATATTCATGCAAATCTTATGCACATACCCCCGTCTTAGCTATATAACCTGACGTCACCGTGGCCATTCTCAGTATGAGGCATCGACGTGATTGGCAGGGTAACACCAAAGGCATCCAATGGGCATGTGTTTATCTTAGTGGCCATTGATTATTTCACCAAATGAGTAGAAGCGGCCTCCTACTCGGTATTGAAAGCCTCCCATGTTGCTAAGTTCATCGAGCAAAACATCATTTACCAGTACGGAGTTCCTCATGAGTTCATTTCAGATAATGGTTCACGTTTCCAAGGGGAGGTCTTGAATCTTTTCGAGAAATATTGGATAATGGCTCATAAGTCCTCACCGTATCGGCCGCAGACAAATGGAGCAGTCGAAGCAGCAAATATGAATATTAAGAAAATTCTGCAAAAAATGATCAACTCACATAATGATTGGCCGGAACATCTACCATTTGCGCTTTGGGGATACCGAACATCAATGAGAACTTCAACCGGAACTATACTATACTCCTTAGTGTACGGGATGGAAGCCGTGCTTCCCATTGAGGTGGAAATCCCTTCGCTAAGGGCAGTAGCCGAGGCCAATATCTCAGAAGCAGAATGGCAGAGGAACCGGGTGGAAGAATTACTCTTCTTTGATGAAAGAAGACTGCAAGTTCTATTTCATGTACAAGGTTACCAAAGAAGGATAGCTCGGGCGTTCAACAAGAAGGTCATGGCTCGAGATCTTAGAGAAGAGGATTTGGTTCTCAAGAAAATCAGATCTCCTATTTTCGACCCGAGGGGTAAGTTCAAGCCAAACTGGTTCGGACTGTTTCTCATCAAAACCATCATGGCCGGTGGTGCCGTCATCATTATGGATCTGGATGGCAATGTATTCTCCACTCTAGTAAACAGTGATCAACTCAAGAAGTACTATCCCTGAGATAAAAATAAAGATAAAAGAAAAGCTCGCTGAGTTGAAAACCGAAAAGGTAACTCAGGCAAAAAGTTAGAGCAGCCTGCAAGGCCGAAAACCTGAAAGGCCGACCTTGGCAGAAGTTAGGGCATTACAAAAGGAGAGTATCAATACCCGAGTGAAAATTGAGCCCGAACTACGTTATGGCCTGATTTCTCTTTGTTGGGATATGTAGGCAGCTTCTTTAAAAGAAGTCCGACCACCTTCTTTGTTTTAACCATCTTTGATTCTAAGTAAGACCAATGCAAATTAATTTATGAAATTTAATAATAAAGTTATTAAAATTTTGGATAAATTTAAACTATCTTAAACATAAGGTGAGACTTTTTCATTACTTTAAATCAGGCACGTAAGTCCCAAACTCTACAAATAAAAAGAGAAAGCTGTGAAATCTTCAAAACAAAGCAGAGAACCTCAAATTCTTCTCCTCTTTGTTGTCTGTTCCCTCTCCTCTTTATCTTTTCTCTCTCTGTCTTATATTAGCCATGCCTTCTATTCAGCGGAAAGCTTAGGGTGCTGCAACTCCTCTATCTCCATCAATGAGCGGGAAGGCCAAACATTCCGATACTGTGCCAGAAATGGAGCCCGCAGTACAGATGAAGATAAATGGCCTTGGATATGAGGGATCACCTGAATATAACCAAACTACCGCATGATCCGACAGGGGTAGTAGAAAGAAGTCCGGCATAGACCGACAAGCAGAACACCAGAATGATTCATGGTAGTCAGAGTCATGATGAAAATCCGCCACCAGGGGCACTACCAAGTGATATCCGGGATAGTCAAAGAACAACGGTACTGTCGCCAGGCTATTTTGGTAGTACATATCTGGTAATTGGGATGATACAGGAAAGCTGCAGCGCTATGTCTGTTAGTAGACGGCTTTTGCACAAAATTTAATTTCTCCATCAGCCAGATCTGTAGCAAAAGATAGAGCAGTAAGAGGAAAAAGTTGTAATATGAAATGAAGTATAAAAGTAAGGTTTGAATTTACCTGAAGGAGTAAAGGACTGCCAGCAAGAGTAGTGGTCTCCCCACGATGGACAGAATCTAAACCCAGTAGCGTCTCGGCTAAAGCAAAGGGCACAAAGTCCTTCCCTGTCCACATTTTGCTAGCAATGTCGACTAGGGCACAACTAACTTGCCCATCAGGAGGGACGAGGAGATACTGTGCGAGGAGGCAGAAGCAAAGTGCGTAGCGACGTCGTAGCTGGAAGTCAAGATCACTGAGGTCACCAGTAGAACGAAACCTTTCAATAAGTCACGGAATGTTAAGACAGTCACCCGAGGTTGAACCGGTAGCCTCTATTCTAGAGAAGCTGCAGAGTTGCAACACCTGTTGCCGAACAGAGAGAAAAGGAGTGGGGACAATAACAGAATTCCGTGGGGTCAAGTCCAAGATAGCAGCAAACTCCTCCACAGTAGGGCAAAGTTCTTCAAGCCCGAACCGAAAAACGTGAGACTGAGGATTCCATAGTTGTGCAGCGGCTGTCAGTAAGGGTCTGTTAATCTTCACAGTTCTCAATGAGAAGAGGGCAGTATGGCCGAAGGGATCAAAGTTCAGACGTTCAATGTGGGAGAATGCCTCATTCCAAGAAGAAAGAGTATTAGCCATTTGAATCCGAGCATCAGCAGATGGGATCACCAGGATGGTATTTATAGAGCAGAAAAGGGCAAAAAATCAAAAATTCGGCAAAGAGCATACCCATTGTGGCGGCGGCCACCTTAGATAAAGCGGCCACCACCTTGAAAAAGGACAGTACAGTGACATTACTACTTTGACCAGGCGGCCGCCATGTTGGAAGGGGCAAATGCCATGTTGGAAGAGGCGGCTGCCATGTTAGAAGGGGCGACCGCCATGTTGATTGCGGCGGCCGCTATGTTGGAATATGGCGGGTATAGTTAATTTGTAATTTTTATGACTTATGTAAAATGCTGGCAATCACTTGCAAGACAGATTGAGCAGAAAGCATCACACATGCAGATGAGCATAAAGCAGTAAAATGGCACGAAGGCACGATATACAATGCAGTGTATCAGAGTATAAACTGGGACACCCAAGCCCAATAAACAGTAGACTAGGGCACGCAGGCCCATGGGCTAAGTAAATGAATAAAAGTTTGTCGAACAGTTGGGGCACGCAGGCCCATCAAAAGTGAAGTGTCAGAAAAGAAACAAAATTGTGGGAAGGGAAGCTCTCTCTCAAGTGTTCCACGAATGGACCCAGCGGAAGGAAGGGCCAACCTCGTCTGAGCTGATATCCTCGAAGAGTCGCTCAAGGATGTCATCCCCATCATCACAGTCAGAGGAGGGAGGTATGGCTCTAGAGCAGCTCCTGGCAGACGAGACAGATCCTCCAGAACGGGCTCTGAAAGAAGCAGCACGAGATTTGCGGCCTCGGGCAGGGGCTGGAACCGAGGCAGGAGCAGGTACAGGGGCAGAACAGTAGCAGGTACAGGCGGCTGTTAAAAGAGGCAAACAATAAGAAAAAAGTATAAAAGGGAATAAAGAGACCAAAAAGATAAATACTCACCGGCCGAGGGACGAAAGGAATCCCAGCTGCGCGTAGGGCAGCATCCTGCTGGCGAACAAGGGTCCGTAGACCGCTCATCATCAGCATAAGACGGTCTACCCAAGCCTGATCCGTTTATTGAGAAATGATACAAAACTGAACAATCTGCAAATAAAGAAGGGAAAAAAAGAAATAATGAGAAAAGAGTCAAATTTGGGCATGTGCTGGCTGGAACACCGGTGCTGGAGGAACTGGGATAGGAGTGTCAAAAGAATACCCATCGACAAAGGAAGATACTGTCCATGGTATCTCGACGCCCTCAGCCCTAACCCCGCCTGCGTCAGCACCAGCCGGACGAGCATCAACAGCTGTAGCAGCTCCAGCATCTGCTACATCCGGTGCTCGTCCTCTCTTCCTACCACCAGGGGCAGCCGGACCAAGACCTAGAGGACCCATCAGGTGTTCCCGAGCCCAAGCAGCATAATCCCTCTCCATCACCAGTAGTTCCGAAGCAGGGGTCCCGATAGTCTCCAGCAGCAAGTCAGCGGGGACTAGATGGTTAGTCCGGCGCATACGGACTGGAGGGACCACCGGTATCCTGAAGTGATCAAGGCCAAGCGACTGGCGAACCACTCGCTCGCCAAGATAGTACACCCTACCGAATGGGCCCTCCAGCAGGATTCTCATAGAAGTAGTATCCCGGTTATGCATCAGATCTGCGTCGGCCCGATCCTCCACTCCCCTCTAGACGTCCCAGTGGACCTGCAGTGATTCAAAATATAGTACAAGTGATCGGTGTACTGGTGGACCTGCAGAAACAAGTGGTCGGTGTACAGTACAGTGAGCAGAAACAGTGATCAGTGTATAGTGCAGTGAACAGAAATAATGATCAGTATAAAGTACAGAGAACAGGGCAGTGAACTGTAAAAATGATACCCGCTCGGGTGTCAGCCGATCCAATGAGACCCGAAATCGATCGATGTCCTTTCCCCCAGCCTTCTTCCCCTTCAACCCTCGGGACCACTGGGCTGCTCGGGGAATGACTAGAGGATTTGGCGACGAGTTCGTCGGGACGTGAAGCCCGAGGAACTCATAAGTCCATAGCTGCAAAGGAAAATATGTCAGTCAGGAGGTAATGCATAATGACAAATAAAGAAAGATGAGCATGAGACTAAAATCATACCTCCCAGACCCTCCAATATCCCCCCATACTGAGCTCTTGGGGGAACCGGGTCAGTGTCTGCATAAATCTGTAAAGGGTGGACAGAGCAGCTCCTTCCCAGTCAAATGAAGCAACCCGATCCAAACGAGCAAGACCACCAAGGTAATGTAAATGAATGGTATTCTCTCTGTTCAAAAACAAGAGCACCGAACATGTACATCAAAAAACCCTAGGCTACCCACTCGAAGTGGCGGGGCTTGATGCAGTGGAAGTGACGGAAGCACTCAAAGAACCAAGTGTATCGAACCCGATCTCTGTCTATCTGTGCGGGAATGGCTCTAAGGAAGTGCTGCAACGCGTCAGTAGACCGAGCTATAGATAGATCGAAGGGAATGGGCGCTCCACCGATCCAGATGCCGGTAATCATGGTAAAGTCCAGAGGCGTCAAAGTAGCCTCGAAGGTGGTGAAGTGGAAAGTGTTGGTGGTATCCCACCATCGCTCAGCCAGGGCCGTCAACCAGACCCGGTCATTGCTTGTCCTAACCAACAAGGGTATGAATCGAGCAAAGCCAGAGGCATCAATAATGGCCTGGCTGTGAGCAGAGAGGGCATCATAGCACTCCAACACCTCCCTGGAGGAAAATCCTCCGAAACCTCTGACATAGTGACCAGCTTATAAAAGAGAAGACATTATATCAAGAGCAGATCGAGTGGGAAAAATGTAGAAAAATATCTGAAGTCCAAGCTCTAGGAAACTAGGCACCCTGGCCCTAGGTCTGTGTGTAAGTAACGACCCCCCGGTTTCTATTTCGAGTCCTACAAAACTATGCACCCTAACCTTAGGTTCGTGATTTCTGCACATCCTAGTAATCCTAAGCCCTGGTGCGTCAGGCAACCCTTATCATTTTGCGTCAACCATTCTTCTAAAAAAAAATTTTTTTATCTAAGATTTATGTTTTTCTCAAAATAAAATTCAAAATTTCATTATCCATTTTCATTGTTTGTTCAAAATCCTAGTGTCCCTACTGTTTTAATCTCCATTGCATAGGTACCAAAGATCAAATCTCAACATCATCCAACAATCATCATCATCCATTCAAGACATCAAAATAAAATCAACAATCATCATCATCATATCAAGTCATACGGGGATCCTAGACATGCGTCCATGTTTGAGATTTAAACATACTATGGTATTAAAACGGTAAGGATAGAGAGCGTACCGAAGGTCGCTGATGAGGATGGCCAGGCTCCCGCAGTAATACGTCAACAGCAATGGAATATGTAGGAGGCTCGTAGCGTCTCATCCCACGGGAAACTATGCGATGAGGGACTGGATCATAGGTATGTGGGTCGAAAGGTGCTGGGTGACCCTCTCCAGCGTCTGGATCCAAAAAGTCAGCCATCGCAGCCTCTACAGCAGTGTCAGCAGCTGCTTGAGCCTCAGCAACTGCCCGTGCCTCCTCTTCGGCCGCCTGGCGGGAAGCATGCTCTGCCTCGTGCAAAAGAACGTCCATCGCAGCGCTAGGTTGAGTAGCAGTAACACCGCTGGCGGGCTGACTAGTAGTCGTAACCCTAAGTGCCCCCATAGCGAAATTCTCGGCAGCAGCAAGACCCAGCCGTTCCCCTAAGTCATCATCTCCCTGGCCCTGGCCCGCCATGAAGAGGAACGGGATCACAAAGAGTAGCGTAAACATCTCGTAAAAGCAAGAAAGAACAAGAGAGAGAGAGCTTGAGAGCGCAGGAGAGTTTAGACAGAGAGGGTATGCACAAATGAGCTAGTACGCGCGCGTTAAAAGGCTGGATGCGCGCCTCGAGTTGGCGGCCGCCATATCTAAAAGTGTCATCCACCAGGATTCTCAAAAGTCACATGGCATCCGCCATGTTGAAAGAGTTCTAACCCCGCGGCCGCCAAGATCGAAGGGTTTAAAGGCGGCGGCCGCCAGGTCAGAAGGGAAAACGGCGCCTGTCAACGGTCACTTCAGTTACTACAGATGTTTTAGGGTTGTTTGGGGCTTTTGATGTATATTTTTTTGTTTATGTGATTATTTAGCAAAAATGATTTTGAAAAATATATAAATAATTTTCTTATTGTGTGTATTATCTTGCATGTGTTTTCGAAAAAATATTTAGTTAGCAAATAATAAATTTCAAATCTTGTTATTTTGCTACCCCATCTTTTGCAGCTACTCATTTCCGACAAATTCAATTATAAGCCGTAACTCGGCTTTAATTTTTTTTTTACCTTGCGCTTCGAATTTGTAGGTTTTAATCGACCTATCAATTTACAATCTTTCTTCCTAATAAATCAAAATTCTCAGTCGTAGTTTGGCTCCCGATCATTTCAACATTTCTCCCGATAAACCTAATTCTAAGTCCCATATTCTTAGATCTTGACCCGACCTATTAGTTCGATGTTCGACTCGTCGGTCCTCCTCATGACCCTAAACTAACTCGTCGGTCCTCCTCACGATCATAAATTGACCCGTCAGTCCTCCTAAGGACTCTAAACTGACTCGTCGGTCCTCCTCACGACCATAAACTGACCCATTAGTCCTCCTAAAGACCCTAAACTGACTCGTCGATCCTCCTCACAATCATAAACTGACCCATCGGTCCTCCTCATGACCCTAAACTAACTCGTCGGTCCTCCTCATGACCCTAAACAGACTCACATTATATAGGTCTGCATCACACTATACCTCTCTACATCATGTTAGCATTTATTCATGTTAGCATTTACATCATTTTTTTTATCTTACATCATTTTTTTTATCTTACATCCTTGCATTTTGCCCCATGAACTACGTTTTGGTCTGATCCCTAGTAAAAGGGGTACGTAGGCAGCGATGAAAATTTGAGTACGACCAACATCATGTGTATGCTTGTGTGTTTGTGGCCAAAGATTGACGGCTCAGTCAAATGGCTGTTGTCTTTGGATCTTTGATATAACTTGCATCACGCGTTGTTATGCAAGTTATATCAAAGAGGGGCAACTGTAGACACCCCAATTTGATCCCGCCTAATCTTAGGCGAATTCGATGATGAAAACAGGTAGAATAGTGCCTCAGTACGCTCCTCGGGAGGTGATCCAAGCTCGGTATTTGAACCCAGTCATCAAAAACCTTTAAAATCTTCAAAACCAATGAAATTGTACCAAACCATCGATAACTTGTTTCCTAAGTCATTGCCAGAAGTGGCAACCACCATGTTCATTGTGGCGGCCGTCAATAAAACCTCTTGGAAACCCTATCCAACATGGCAATCGTCAACTCACATTGTGGCGGCCGTTAATAGAACATTTTCCAACTTAGCGACCGTCAACTTGCATTGTGGCGGCGATCAATTCCAAATGGCCTGACGTGTCCCAAAACGTGGCAACACTTCATTGGTGGAAGAATTTTATAAATATCGTACCCCGGCGTACATTTTCAGCAGGAATTCTGAGTGAGAGAAACTCTACCGATATACCGAGCGATCCCGACCCCCGACGCTGAAACCCTGCCGAGATACTGAGTCCTTAATATCCCATACCTACATTGATGCCTACATTGCTTGAATCACCTCCCGAGCATTGGACAATTGGAGCACATTTCCCGACTTAAGGATTCCCCGGCAATTTAGATACCTCGCTTGGATCATCGGTCTTTCTAACCCTATTCTCTATCTTTTGGGGTGATCGGGTTATATTTAATCTCAATTCATGTATTACTTTTTATTTGCATAGTTAATCTTGTCATCATTTACTTTGCTTCATTTAATTTAAGTACTTTAATTTCATTTAATTTAGTTACTTTAATTTCATTTAATTTGCTTGTTTTAATTTCGTAGTTTACACTTTCACATTAAGTAAATTATCTTTTTCTATAATTAATACATTAATTAGTGCTAACATCAATTAACAATACGACTAAATAATGTCGTTATTGTTATAATATAAAGTACTTGCATAAAAATGGTTCTAATCATCAATATTACATCTATTTAAATTCAAACATTTTATTCACTTTTTTTTCTTTTTATGTTAAATTAATGTTCTACCATTATTTACTTTCCTATTCTTTTAATTAGTCTAATTTTCTTTTATTAGTATTTTATTTTATTTCATTTCTTGTATCATAAATTTAATGGTCCATTTTAATTCTTAACTTTCATTTAATAGTTACTTAACTTTCTTTCTTAGCATTTACTTTTTTTGTGCAATTCAACTTTAAAAAAAAGTCTTTTTTTTTCTTTTAACTTAATGTAATTTCTTACTTAATGTATCATTTATTTCTTCTTTCTTTGCTTATAATATTAGTTTAAGTGTTCTTTTATTTTCTTAACTTTGTTCTAATATTTTAGCATTTATTTTTCCTTCTTATTTTCTTTTCTATTTTTCTTTTAAGCACTAGATTAATGTTTCGGTTTTCATTTCATTTATTTTCTTTTTCTTTCCTTTTCAATACAATTCATATTTCTAACATTTTTTTTTCTTTTAATGTAGTATTTTATTATATTTTATCATCAACTTTATTTTTTTTTCTCATAATGCCTTATCTCTTTTCCTTTAAGTATTCTATTTTCTTTTCTTTAAATACCAATACTTCATTTTATTTTCTTTTTTGCTTAATATTTATTTCCTTACTTATACTTTCTATTTTTTTTTCTTCCATTTCAATATTAGTGTAATTTTTTTTTCTTATCTTTTATCTTTTTATTAACTTTAATAAAGTTTAATTTAGTATTTCTCTTCTTGTAATATTAGCATTCATCTATCTTACAAAAAAAATTCATTTTATTTTTCTATGCTTCCTTTTTATCTTTCTTTTATTTTATTTTGTTAAATCAACAATCACAAAAAGATATCATAATTTTCTCTTTAAAAGAAAATTCTAATTTTCTTTTCATCTCTTTTATTTTTCTCAATTTTCTTCTACTTTCTCTTTAAAATGTAGGATGTTAAATCTTCTTTAAAATATTCCTCTATGAACTTAATTTATCTTCCATAATATTTTTCTTTTCTTTTCTTTTTATTAACTACAAAAAGACGCAAAACAAATAAAAATACATTTATGTTAGTTAATGCTCTTCTCATTTTTTTATTTTAATTTTTTAAGTTTTCATAGTATAATTTTCTCCTCTAACAATAATTAAATACTCATTTGTTTATTTCATTTTTATTATTTTTGTTTTTTTTTTATTTTGTTCAAAAAAATATAAAATGTAAACAATAAGATTTTCTTTTAGTGGTTTAAACATGTATTTCTCAACACTTTATTTTGGTTTGTTAATTTTCTTTTATTTATTTCTTCTTCAAATTAGAGTTTCAAATATTTACTTGTTAATAAATAAAATATTTGTAATTAGATTTTATTATTTTGGTTAGTTTTTAACATAAGATTTGTACATGCTTTTAGATAATTCAATAATATGCATATTGTACATATTAGTTTAGGGATTGATTACTTTATGTCAAAATTATGTAATTCATTTTTTTGCAATCCAAGCTAGATAATTTTAGCAATTTAACATGTTTATTCTTTTAACTAAAGCATGCTAATTTATATTATTTAAACAATATTGCATGTGAGTATATGTTTCATGTATATACTTTAGATAGAAATTGCTTGTTATAGGATTTAGAATTTTTCTTTTGACACTTATTTATTTTGGATTGTTATGTACATATTTTATGTATTTACTATACTTAATTTTGAATGTTCTTTCTTCACTCTCATTTTTTTTATTTGCATGCATTTGAAAAATCATATTAAAGAACCAATGATGGTTAGTAGAGGCCAACCTTACGGTTGGGCGAATGGGGTGCCTAACACCTTCTCCAATTTGTACATTAGCCACAGTACACTTTTTTTCTCATTAACGTTTTCAAGATCAGTAGCCATTTTTATTTTTCTTTATTTTTTTCAAAAACTAAGTGGCGACTCTATTTTCAACAAAAGGAGTTTTCATAATTTAGTTTTCAAGATGTTTAAAATATTTTTTAAAACATTTTTGAATTCTCTCATTTTTAACCCCTAAATCCCAAATTCACACCAAGTACTTCCTGTTGGCCCTAAAGGAACAAAAGCATAAACAATTGCAGCATCCATTGTAAAATCGCCTTTATGGAGCAATGTCCAAGTTATTCACCTCCAGGAAAATATGCGATTAATAAATGATAACTCTTTTGCTGAATGGTTACTTCGAGTAGGAGATGGTGTAGAACCTACCATTGCAGACGATATGATCAATATACCGAATGCAATTCTAATACAATGGGATGGTGAAAAATCAATATATCAACTTATTGAGGGAATTTATCCTGACATTGGAAACCATGCTATAGATGGAAGATATATGATCAACAAAGGTTTAATAACTCCTCGCAATGAGGATGTTTATATGCTTAATGAAAGAGTCATTCAAAAAATTTTGGGGCAATCTAGAGTGTACTATTCATTTGATGAAGCTGAAGATGACTCGCAAAAATAGTTCTTTATGCTTTAATTAGTTTTATTTCTCCATACATATTTTAAAACTTTAATCTTTTTGTACATTAATAATAGGATCTATTTACTTTATGAATTTGACAAAACCTAAAATATTTTGTGTGAAAGTTTTAGTATACATTCACATATTAATTTATTAGACTCAGCTTATATACTGGTGGAATTTTTTATATTTGGATCTACATATTTACTATTATCGATTTAATTTTGTTTACTTGTTGTAAATTCCTTGTTGTGTGCTGTTTCGAATTATTGCAGTAATGATAACCGAAACCGATAGCAGTCGGAATGTGGTTCCGATGACTGCTAGTAGGAATACTAGTGTTCTCGCCCCTAATCTTGCAACAGTTCCGGTGAACCATGGAAAAATGCTAAAAAAATTCAACGAAACTGAATTTAAGAGATGGCAACAAAAGATGCTCTTTTATCTCATGACTCTTAATCTGGCTCGGTTTCTCCAAGAAGATGCTCCTGCTCTGACTAAAAATGAGATAGATCGATAAATAGTTGCTGCAATTGAAACTTGGAAGCATGCAGATTTTTTATGTCGAAACTACATCCTCAACAGTTTGGACGTGTACAGTCCAATGAAAACTGCCAAAGAGTTATGGGAATCTCTTGATAAAAATACAATACGGAAGACACCGACATGAAGAAATTCGTTATCGAACATTTACCTTAGTATTTGATGGTGGACTCTAAGACAGTCATAAGTTAGGTCCAAGATCTTCAAGTAATACTACATGAGATTCATGTAGAAGGAATGGAGCTGAGTGAATCCTTTCAAGTGGCAGCTATTATAGAGAAGCTGCCACCATCTTGGAGGGATTTTGAAAACTACCGGAAGTACAAACGGAAAGAAATGCCACTTGAAGATCTGATAGTCAGGTTAAGGATTGAGGAGGATAATCGTTGTTCTGAGAAGAAAGGAAATTAGGGGTTCCAGTTCAAGGCAAAGGCAAACGTAGTAGAACACACTCAGAAAGTTAAGAAGCGAAAGAATCACAACCAAAGGGTCAAGGGTGGTGATTCAAAGAAATTCAAGGGGAAGTGCTTCGTGTGCGATAAGCCAGGCCATCGTGCGAAGGATTGTCGAAGTCGCAAAGACCAAGGTGGTGACTCCAAGAAGCCCAGGCTCTGGCCAATATATCTGAAATAAAGATTCTCTCTTTCGACGTGTCTGAGATGAACTTAACGGCTATAGTATCCGAGGTCAATTTGGTGGGATCCAACCCTAAGGAGTGGTGGGGGGATACAGGTGCAACCCGACATGTGTGTACTGATAAGAAAGTATTCACCACTTATCAATCAATGGCTGGTGGAGAACAACTATTCATGGGATATTCTTCTATTGCAAAGGTTGAAGAACAAGGCAAGGTTGTGCTGAAAATGACATCGGGGCAGGTGGTGACACTTAACAATGTCTTGTATGTGCCAGAGATACACAAAAATCTTGTGTCAAGATCATTGCTAAGCAAGAATAGTTTCACATTGGTCATTGTATCTAACAAATTTATACTAAGTAAGGATGAAATGTACGTAGGAAGAGGGTACATGTCCGATGGTCTGTTTAAGCTCAATGTACGCATAGTTATTCCTAAAGTTAATGAGAATACATTTTGTACTTACTTTCTTGAGTCTTCTTTTATTCGACATGGTAGATTAGGACATGTTAATTTGGAATCTTTGCGTAGATTGATTAACATGGATTATTTGTCCAAATTTAATATTGACTCTAATCATAAATGTGAAACTTGTGTGGAAGAAAAATTATTTAAAACGCCTTTTCAAACGGTGAAAATGAGTACCGAGCCTCTTGGTTTAATCTATAGTGATATTTGTGATTTGAAATTTGTTCAAACCTGAGGTGTTAAAAAGTACTTTATCACTTTTATAAATGATGGTACTAGGTACTGTTATGTATATTTGATAAGAAGCAAAGACAAAGTCTTATAAAGTTTTATATTGTATAAAACAGAAGTTGAGAACCAGCTTGGCAAAAAGTTTACAACCATAAGGAGTGATAGAGGAGGTGAATATGAATCACATTTTGGTGATTTTTGTTCACAATATGAAATTATCCATCAAACAACAGGCTCCCTGTACTTCACAGCAATACGGAGTTGCTGAACAGAAAAATAGAACTTTAAAAGAAATGATGAATACTTTACTCATTAGTTATAGGTTACCTCAAAACTTGTGAGGTGAAGCAATACTTTTTGCCAATTACATTCTTAACAAAATACCCCACAAGAAAACAAATAAGACTCCGTATGAATTATGGAATGGTAAAAAATCTTGCTATGAATTGTCGAAAGTCTCATGTACTTAATGAATTATACGAGACCCGACTTGGCATACGTTGTAAGTAAATTGAGTAAGTACACTAGTAATCCTTGGACTGACCATTGGAAGACAATTGTCAGGGTACTAGATATCTTAAATATACCCAAAATTTTGGGTATTATTATATAAGATATCTAGTAATACTGGAGGGATATAGCGATGCAAATTGGATATCAGATACCAATTACTCAAAATCCACAAGTGGATATATCTTCACTTTAGGTGGTGCAACTGTGTCATGAAAATCATCTAAACATACGTATATTGCAAGGTCCATAATAGAATCTGAATTTATAGTTTTAGACAAAACTGGAGAAGAGGCTGAATGGCTCCTCCACTTCTTAGATGACATTCCTATGTGGCTGAAACCTGTGCCAGCCATCTATATACATTATGAGAGCCGGTCGGCAGTGGAAAGGCCACAGAGAAATATTTATAACGGTAAGTCTCAACATATATGTCGTAAACAAAATATCGTAAAACATTTTCTCTTTAGTGGAATAATTACCATTGAATATATAAAGTTTGAAGATAAAATATTGCAGATCCGTTGACTAAAAGCTTGAGTGGAGAGCAAGTAAATCGTTCATCGAGGGAAATGGGCTTAAAGCCGATGAATTAAGAGTCGTCATAATGGCAACCCAACCTAGCTGACTGGAGATCCCAAGATCAAGGTTCAAAGGGACAATCGAATTGTGTGTGACTCAGTATCATCACCGTGGAGATGAATTTTCCTACCTATTCCTATGATAGTACAATAATACCTGTAGCATTATTAGGTTAAGCTCTGCTTTTAATGATTCTTATATCTTGAAATTTCTAGTGAGGTATAGCAGGATACTCTTAATAAAAATCACGTATGTGAGTGAGAAATGGCAATTTCCATAAGAGTACTAAGGCTACATTTGCTAGTAGCATTCATGAAACCAAGATTTGCCCAGGGCCAAAATGGGCACAACCATGAGAATCAATTGCGCCCGAAAAGACCTTATGTGAATTTTGTTGTCTTGGTCTACACAAACGGATAAACAGTTCTATGCATCACGTCCACTGATTATCTAGTAGATCCGATAGTCTTTCACGAGGGAAGGTTTAAAGCCAAAAGCTACCTATCCTATGCAAGGAATTTCCAACTGAACTCTCTCTATTCCCTCAGTGTCTGTTTCAAACTCCATTCAGCTTGTTGCACCAAATCTCATTCATGTGGGAGATTGTTAGAAAAATGGATTTAAAAGTTTTTTAAAGCTTATTTTTGATAATCTTTTAGGATTTTAAGATTGAGATTCATATTATATTTAATATGGATGTATGAAGGTAATTTGTGTTATTACATATAACTCTTAATGTATGTAATTATTTTGGCAGAACCATTTTTTGGAGTGAATGATATTTAGTTTCAAATATGATAGCTTGAAGTTGGAAAAATTGGGTTTGGGAACCTTGTTCCACATTGCTTAGTAGTTGAAAAGTCAAGGAGCATATAAGACTTAAGTTGAAATTTGGGTTTGGGCCCCAAAAGGTACCGATTTTGTGAATGAGGGAGTATTTACCTAATAGTAAGTGTGAAATTC
>JAOTRH010082486.1:0-17087 GCA_034768845.1 Heliamphora exappendiculata
AGTTTGCATTATATCATAGATCAAAATTATATATATATATATATATATATATATATAATTGTATGGTGGTGGTGGGGACGATGATTGGGATAGGTACACATCAGTTAATGATTTTGGGCCAAGATTGGGAAGTTTTGGTGGAATTCATCTATTGGCTGATTTAGATTACAAGATGAGCACTGGACCACCTGGTCAATCATTCAATGATTTGTAACTTGTTTTCTTTTTCTTTTTCTTTTTTTTAAAAAAAAAATTTCTTTATGACAGTTTACCCAAGGTAATATGATCACAAATCTGAGGATAAATTTGAGTCAATCAAATATATCATAAAACATAAAAAATAAAATAAAATAAAGCAGAAAATAAAAAAATATTCTTGGTCTTCACTTTTCTTCAATTTTTTTTATGGCGTTGTAGTATCCACATCTACACATCTACTCATCTAGTATACATATTTCTTGAATAGAGGTGATCGCATAATATAAATAAACATTGTAGACAGTGATGGTAGTGGTCAAAATAAAGAGAGAACAAAAGAAAGTAATTTCTTCACGTATATCTTCAATGACGCAAAGATTTGTTATTGGAGAACAAATGCTTGTTAGATTAGGCAACTTTGTTGATGGTAGACAATAGTTACCAACTCGCTAATAGCGAAGATAAAATTAAAGACGAGAGAGAGGGTACTTGAAGAAGAATGAGAAACATGAACTATATGCAAATGTGTGGTTGCGCTCATAGTGGTCCCAACTCATCTAATCATTTTTCATTACACATTTGGTGGTTTTTCAAATTATATGTTTTTTTTTTTGTTACAATAGAGGCCGAAGTCTATGAGAGAGGGACGAGAGTCGAACCTCCGTTCTTAAGTGAGACATGCAAGAACTCGACCCCTGAACTAGTCCAACCACTTTCCTAACATGTCGTTTTTAAATTTTACAAAACTAAAAATATAAGATTAGACCAATTTGTTGGGCCGCTTTGAACCCGCCTTGATTTTTCAAACATTTTATGATTGTAACGCTTCTTGAAAAAATAATTTATGTATGAAAAAACAAGTTGATCAAATATTGGTACACAAATGATCGATTTACATTAGTCCTAAAAAAATAAATGACATTTTCGATTTTAATAGTACACCATCCGTTAAATTAGAAGCAATCTAACTAAATTAATCACCATTTAGGATTACAAGAGGTCTAGCGAGCGCGATCACAAAAGTAGTAGAACTACAAGTCAAATCTACAAGGTGGGTAAGCAATGGTTGCAGAGAAAAGAGAGAAAGTAAAAAGAGAACAGGGGGAGAATTTAAATGAGAGAATTTTGACAAATAAACTTGAAATGGGCAAATTGAAAGGATTTCATGAAAAAATAAAGAAAAATAAGAACTATTAAAGGTTTTCAAGAGAAGTATATATATTGTAGGGGGAAAAAATCTTCCAAAGTCACCCTCCCATCGCGTCAAAAGACGGAATAACACATGAGATCAAATCCTTCTCTTTCTATATCTCTCTCCTCTCTATATCTCTTATATATGTATTGGTTATCATCTCGGGGGTGGGGCAGGGGGAATAAAGGCATGCATCTCTAAATACGTACATTATTTTCTCTATAAAATTGTCATCTAATTTGAGTGTCAGACGGCCTCCCATTAGCTACCGGTCAAGGGGTTGTTTTGTAGGAATTCGGTGACCGAAACACTTGAGATCTTCGTTATTTTCTTCATTGGACTTTTTTTTCTTATCTTGCAGGTATGTATATTTAATGTATGCACATATATATTATGCGCGCACGCGTGTGTGTTTGAGATAAACATGAATTTGCTAAATTGTGTGTCATCAGTTTTGTGTAAGTGAAACTATTGATCTTTGATTTCTCAAGAGAATGGAAAGCGAAAGGGAAATGAAATTACTTTTACATATTCATATTTTCTCCTCATTTTCCAATACTCAGCCAAAAAGGAGAAAAAAAAAATATAGCTTCTTTTGTTTCATGTTGTTTTCCTATCTTTTCCATGCCATTCCCTTATCTCCATATCCAAACAGAGCATGAAAGAAGCAAACCACTTGGTTTATATAAGTTCATAGGCTGGCATATTTACTGGATGAAACTAAAAGGGTAAATTACACCAATAGTCCCTTAAGTTTAAACATATATTTATTTAAATCCCTGTGGCTTCAATTTGAACAATTTAAATCTTGCAGCTTGAAATTTGCTTCATTGTGGTCCCTCCATTAGAAACAAAAGCAAACGGAAAGGAGCAATGTGCACTTCATAAAAACCAGCTGCGTGCTTTTTTCCTATTTGCAATCTTAACAGTTTCTAAAGAAGGGACCATATTAAAACTCATTTGAAACTGCAGAGTTCAAATTGTTCCAATTAAAATTGCAGTGACTAAAGTGAATATTCGCCTAATACTAGTGTAATTTACCCAAATTGAAATATAGATATCATTACGAAGCAAAATTTCCAATTAATATGCCATGAGAACCCCTGGATAGTAAGTATCTTCCAAAGATGAAGCCCTCATTTAGGGATAGATAATTTTAACTTGTGCTACATAATACTCAATCCCAGGCGACTGTAAAGGCTTGATATATACACAAAGCACACCCCATTTCTAATAAAAGATAGGACTAACTTTACCGGGCTTTTAAGCCATCGGAATGACTTTCATAGGGTCCGGTCATTAGTTTCTTTGTGTATTTTCGATGCCTTCGTTCTCGTGCATAGATTATCCATAAGATCAATGAGAGCATTATGACAGTAGAAACTGTTGTGAACCCTGCATATGTCCATTCAGTGGATTGCCTCATGCTAGGGCAGTAAGTTTTACTGATATCAGAAAATATCTCCTTTAAATAAGTGGAGTCTATCAAATCAACCAGGACGGGACCATAACGATACAAACCGAAGCTGACGTTCAGCGAGGCAGTTAACTGACCGTAGGCGTTAGGGGTGACCCGGCCAGGTGTGTTACAAATCCCAGATGCCGAAACCTGACAGATATAGCTCCTCCATACCTGCATGAGAAAAAAGTAATTCAAGGTAAATTGTTCAATGATGGGGACTGGTGAACATAATAAGCACATACAATTCTATAAATGATGCATATCGTGTGTCAGATGCAACACTCCTCCAATATTTTTAAGCGTGTCTGATATTTTTTAAACGTTCCTTAATTAAAAAAAAAAACTAAGGTTATAATGTCAAATAATTCTCCGACAATTCGCGAGCACTTCAACAACACATATTCAACTTTCTAAACACGCCTTGGGTGATAAATTTTCTCATAGTAACAATGTTGTGTTTTTTGAAACAAAACTTATGCACGCTAAATATGTTTTGAAACATTTATAAGATAAAATATAAGGCCTTTCTAAGTAGTCCCAAACGTGTCTAGCGTGTGTATCCATAGCGTGTCGCGTGTCCATATCCATACTACTTAGTTATTAATCCTCGTATAAATATGTTGGTGGCTACTAGATGGATATATAGGCAATGGCAGTCTTCTGAATCTTGAACTAATGCCCAAGATTAATTGAATGAGTTTGAAATATTTGTGGGTTCTCTGCAACCCTTGTTAAAATCAAGTAGTTCTCATTTTGCCACCAGTATCTTCCTTGCTTGGACTAAGCTACCACTTGGTAAATGAAAACTGAAAAGAGAGGGCAGGCTGAGAGAGGGAGGAACTTTGGAGGAGAAAATGGAAACTTTTCCAAATGAAAACATAAAGCCTATTTAGACATACCTCAGCTGCATTCTTGAAGTCCACTTCACCAACTGCACAGTGTCGCTCGGTGAGATTAGAATCAAATGGGTTGCAAAGAACTGGCATCAGTGGACCAGATTGGTTGGAGTATAGAGGCCCGGCATCAGGAGGCAAGTCCACATTGTAGACATTAGTGATGGCAGTATTAGTTACATTGACAAGTGCAAAGGTGACACCCTTGGTCCCCTTCAGTATTTCATGAGCAACATGATGATTTACTCTTGGGATTATATCTTCAAGAGCAGACTTTGCAGTTGGCTCCTGTAGCCATTCATCCATTGCAACACACGTGTCCGCAACTGCACTGAGATGAAAGGAGAAAAAACAAAAAGAAAATCGGGTCAGGTATGTGAAAACTAGCAGGGAAGAAGCATAATTCTGAATTTGTTTGCTGGGCAATTAAGAAACCTTTGATCCAAAAAGACGTGAACAAGAGAAGTGCCAAGTGCGAGTGTGCATGCAAGTGTCAGATTCATCCTTCTTCATATCAAGGATAATTGACGCAGAAAAATCTTCATATTTCTTAATATAATTCTTTTATTTTACAAGGTAGATGGCGCTTACAAAGTCTTATTGAGTATTTCATACATATAATATCAGCACATATGCATAGTTCTGAAGTAAACTCGAAGAGTCGATGCAACATAGGTTAACAGATATGATAGTTTCCTTTGAATTTTTCTGTTCTCCTTGAAGGCTCTCTTGCATTGGTCTTTAGTAATTGGAAGCTCTACTACCATATTTGTCTATGTCAAAACATTCTTAATCCACCCTCTAGAGCGGCAGAACAACCTTTTACGATCAGTGCACGAGAGTGAGGCTCATTGGTTCCGGACTTATATTTAGTTCCCCTTCAAGCAGCATTTCTGAAGTCCACCCAGCTTCATAATTATATTCACACAATAAATCAGAAATCACCAAACTGGAGCTAGGTTTGTTGCTCTATATATCAAGCTCATTTGCTCTACCATGTCAAATAAGCACGATCAAAGAAACGGAAAATCCAACTAAGTTGCTTTGAAGGCCAAGAACTTGATCATATATCAAGACCCAATACCGAACAGTGAGGCGAAACCTTTAGATGAAAGGAAAAAGTATACAAGCACAGTTTTATTTGTCATATAAATCTGGATCTCCTAAAATCTCAGCTGTAACAGGACCGAATGTTGTTCACAGTATTATTTCAGGCTTCCATATATTTTAACACACGACAGAGAATGAAAGGACATGGAAAAGAAATTAAAACACTAAATTAAGGTAACATAATCCAAAGAACAAAGTAAAAAGCAATCAAAATTACAATTCAATGCAGATAGGGGCTAAACTCCTATTTAAATTCTACGGTGAAAAACTAGAACGATTGCATTTTTGATGAACTCGGGAAAAAAGTTCTTAACCCAACTTACTTATGAACAAGGAGTTTTTATTTTTTTATTTTTAAAAATATTTTTTCTTGAATCGTACAAGTCTGTATCTCCTAAAAATCTCAACTGCAATAGGATTGAATGTTGTTCACAGCATTATTTCATCGCTTCTGTCAATTTTAACATACAACAGAGAATGAAAGGGGAAAGAAAATAAATTAAAACACTAATTACAGGTAACATAATCAGAAGTACAAAATAAAAAGCAACTGAAATTACAATTCAATGCAGATAGGGGCTGAGCTGTTATTTAAATTCTGCTGTGAAGAACTGGAATGATTGCATTTTCAGATGAATTCGTGGAGAAGACCCAACTTACTTATGAACAAGGAGAAACACGCCACTTAAAATGAATGTTCCCACAACAGCAAACCACCCAATGATCATTAAGCTGCAATTATAAATGGCACAGATCAGAACTAAAAGGTAACCACGCGTGCTTCCTAACGGAAGCAGCCCGAATATCAAATTATTTAAATATCATATCTAACTTACCAGTATACAAGACACTCCAATCCGAGGATGGAAAATACTGCAACAAGTATTCAACAACAGCATTCAAGATCGAGACAAGATATGACAGTTTGGACATTCGTAGAATTATCAAAATTAGAATGAACAGATTTGTACTTACAAAATCCAAGAAACGCCAAAAGGAGCATGGCAGCATTGACAGTAATCATCGTGCTTACCCTGCATTGCAACACATTAAAATAAGGCGTTAATGAAATTAAAACTCAGCAATGTGAAATAAAAGAACAAAATGTAGGATCCGAGTAATCACAGAGGGTCTATGAAATTTCGTATATCTTTTGACTTCGTCCCGGTCACGTTAAGAAGATTGTCAGCAATAACATCAATCTCGCTTTGCATTTTATCTATGTTGGCCTGTAATTCGGCAGGTAACGACGCTTGCCCCACACCAACTTTCTTAGCTCCCAAAAGGTAATTAAAGAGATCCATGAGGTCTTGAACTGTAGTATCTACTTGCTTCAAAATAAAGGCTAATCCGTTTACTGTAGTAGTCTGGAACTTCCCCTGCCCAGTGTAGAGAAAGACACTTCCAGCTCTGTAGTTGCAAAACAACACATTGAAGAGGTCATAGCGAAATATGGAACATGTATTACAATGTGGGGATGATCTCCCCTCCGTATTGTTCCCCCTCGATATCCCTTAAGTTTCCCATTAAATGGGCCTAAGATGGGCCCACAATGATAATCTGAATGGTTCATGTCGTGTGTATAATGTTTCGCAGAGAATCCATGCAAAAATTCAGCTTGATCGGGCATTGATAGGTGCATGAATATATAACGTTTTGTTTTATAAATGAGATCAGGTTGAAATTTTGGATATATAATTTTCTCTGCGAGGTCTATGAGACAAAATGTTCAAATCATCATTATGGGTCCACCCAAACCTTCAAAATCGAATCTTGAGGGGGTATGGAGAGGAGCTTATCCCTACAATGTGAGTTCACACACACACACACATAAGAGAGGGAGAAAGAGCGAGAGTTACATTGCAGCAAGGGTAAGAAGTACTAGGAAAATAAGGGAGACAGCATAGGCAGTTCTAGAATAGCCAATGGGCTCTCGTCTGCAACAGCAAGAGAAGCAGCGGCGCAGACAGATGCAGCAAAGGCATATCCCAAACAGAACAAGCCAAATTACAGCAATGACAAACAAGGGAGCTGAAGAAAATGCCAGAGACTGCAATTTGGAAAAACAAAACCATAAGCGGGCGATATTCAAAAAGAAAGAAAGAAACAATGTAACATTGGTGCATAGGCACAAGTCAAATTTGATTAAACACAAACAAAAAACTTTGAGAACCTTGAACTAGGAGCTAGAACCAAACAACCCATTAGTTAAGAGAGAATTTCAAATGAAACAACTAAAATTTACCATTCCACACCTTCAATCACAGGTTACATCAACCCAACTAGTTTAGAATTGCAGCAGCTCAAGATCCATCAAAATGGACCTGAACCCACAGAGATATTGCCTACTATGGATCATAAACAAAGGAAATAAACAATGCATATGATATAAATAGGTTATTATTGCTCAAGGAACATCACAACCTCCCCAAAACATTAAGACCCCCCAATGAAATACAAAAGAAAAAGAAAAAGAAAAAGAAAAAAAAAGAGCTAGGTAAGATATAGAGCATCACAACCCAACAAAAGCAGCATATTGTACAACAAATCATTATTGATTTTGCGCATATTTTCAACACAAAAACACAAGCGAAACTCAAACTAGATAGTATCTACACTATTATTAAAAGAAAAAACATTTTTTGGCGTCAACTCAAAATTGAAGTCAACTCACACTTTTAAATTCTAGAATTACCCAACAACAAATAACATTTTTAGAATTTTTTTAATGTTAATTAGTCCCCTTAACTGCAAGAACAAATAAAAAAAAAAAAAAAAAAACCTACATTACCCGGTTTTATGCAAACTATGCGTGCAATTTCTTCTAGTATGCTATGCATATACATATCAGCTGGAACAATTGGGTGAGATTAGGTAACAAGAAAAACCTAGATGACACAATAAAAGAAATTAAGACCAGAACAGAAGCATCATTAGAAATTGATACAAAGTTTGATGGAAGGGACTCACAGAAAAGTAATGCTGATTTGTGATATTCCACCCACCCGTGTAGTACTTAAACCCGTTAATGGGATCTCTCCTGTACGTCCTATTGGCGGCCAAAACCAAAGTCGTTGACTTGTTTGAAGCTTCATCCAAAAACCTCCTTGTATTCCATTCAACCACCGCACTGGATATTCTCTCATCACCAACCTCTTTAAACAAACATGAAACCCACAAATGAAACAAAGCCAATAAAACTTATGTTCATCCGTCAAACCAAGGTTCTAAATCACGGTATCAAACAAACGTTTTGGTATCAACAATGTAGTTATATATCGGCCAATATTGAACATTATTAATGAATACATTGTTTAAACCAGGTTTCTAAATTACGCTACGGAGAAAAATATTCGTGTCAGCAATACAGTCATATGTATCCATCAATATTATAATATTGATCGATAGATTAATAAATATCGATATCAAAAACTACATACTAGGTGATACGTAAGAGTCGATATTATACGTCACGGTTGATATTTAAAATGTGATGGAAACATAATTTGTAACGTATAGAAATGATACCCAGAGTAGGCGAAGGTTGGAGTCGGTGGAGATGAGAAGCCCCATCAGAGAGAGAAAAAGAGGTAGAAAAGAGGAAGAGGAGGAGAAACAACATTTGGGTTTGATCTGAAACATGTAATGGTTGTCTGTTTCTTCTTTTTTTTCTCTAGTTTTTGTATATATATTGGGGCTTGAGAGAGAGAGGGAGAAGAGGAAGAGAGAACTGTAATTATGCTATTTTTGAGCAGGGATGATCTTTGGCATTCTATGTCCGTTTTGAGGAGGACATTGAATGCCTTTTATACCTTATTGCTATTTCGTGCTTTTACCAATGTACCCCTGCAGCGAGCTTCGAGATTTTTAATTTTTAAACCTTGTTTGGTATGTTTAAATTTTTTTTACTTTTGTGAAGATTATTTTTTTAGAAGAAAAAAATAGATTGTTTACAATAATTATTTAAAATAATTATTTATTTATTTTTGGTTAAAATAACTAATATAATTTTATTTTTTATTTTTAAGTTATAGTAATGACATATTTTTTTTAATTTTAAAAAATAGTCATTTAAGGGTATTATACTCATTTTATTTAAAGAATTAGATTATTAAGATTGTGTATAGATTTTTTTTATTTGAAAAAAAATTGAAAAAAGTTTAGTTGAATTTTAAGAGAAATTCAAATAATATAGCATAAAAGTTATTTTTTTTTATAAAAAAATCAACTTTTTAGAAATGTCCAACAAGGCTTAAGATACTAGTTGGAAATGATTAGGCCGTAACTTTGGCTTTTTACTACAAATTTCAAAAAATTAAGGTTGTTTATTTTGTAAAAAAATAAAAAATTTTAAAAAATTAAATTAAAATATAAATTCACATAATATTATATTTTAACTCATACTATTTTTAAAATATAATAATATTTTATTCATAACTTATTTATTACCACTACTAAGCACATATAATTGTTAATATCAAATATATTAAAGGGTAAAATTGTTATTTTTGAACAAAAAAATAAAAAATTTAACTTTTTACTCAAATAACTAATTTTAAAAAATTAATTTAAAAGTTAAATTATTAAATAACTTAGTTTGAATTCAATTTAACTTTTTAATTAAAAACACAAAAAAACAACAAGATTAATTTTTAACTTGCTGCCAATCAGGTCTTTAGTCTATAATCGAGCTAAATCATTTTTTTTCTTTCATTTTTCTTTAGATTATTATTTTGAAGTGTTAAAATACACGTTTTGGAAACAGTCCCGTAGCTTTAAGACCTGGTTTGTGCAAGTTTTTAATTCTTGGTTTATTTTTGTTTTTTATTTAATTTTTAAAAATATTTTGACTACTTTTGACCTTTTAGGTATATCTCAATGAAAAAAATAAAATTTAAATTTTATGACTATGAAAATAAAAAAATATTAAAGATTAAAATAGGTAAAAAGAATCGACCTTGTCAGATTAGTTTTACTTATTTTTGGCCTTTTTATATATTTTTAATTTTTTGATCAGATTTTTTTTTTTTACTTTATTGATTTCCTCTCGACGAGAAAATTTCAAAAAGTAAAAAAATTGATCAAATAATCAAGAAAATTATTATTAATAATATAAAATAAGTCAATAAACTATTATCTCAAAACATGCCTCAGTTACACTAACCATATGTTTAATTTATAAATAAGTAATAGGGTAAGGATCACATATTTTCTTATATAACTTAATAACGGATGAAATTTTCTATATTGTAAGATTTTTAGTTAGTATTTTGTTAAAATATGATAAAATCATATTTAATAAAAGCTGTATGATTTTTTTAGTTATAGAGTGATTAAAAAAAATCAAGTTAAGCTGCATAAATCCCAAGTAATATTTGGACTATAGTTCCCCATATAATTCTCAAGTTCCTATCAATTCAGGGTTTGGGGTGCTACTCCGTGCTGTGGCAAGGCAACAGCAGAATATGCTGTGATTTAAAACAACGTCGTTTTGGACAAGTAAAACAACGTCGTTTTGGTCTGGAACACTCTCCCCACCTCTCTCGTGCATAATCGAAATCAATCCTGTTGTGGAATCACTCCTTCTCAAAGTGCTCGCGTAATTGCATTTCTACAAAGCTACAAATGTTTCCCAAGCTTCTTCTTCTTCTTCTTTTTTTTTTTTTTTTTTTGTGGTTGTAACTCTTGATCACGAATATGTAGATAAATGAAATCAAATTTAAGGTTCGCAAAGGTAAAATTTATGAAGCTTTGCTTCATTTGTTGCTTTTGGTAGAAAATTTCTCATAGTCGAGCTAACTCGGCTTTGTAAAACTGAATTGTTGGTTTTGATGTTGGTGGTTTGATAAGAAGACACCTATAAATCTAATATTTTTTACCCCCATTGCACTTGTGATTTGATTTTGGTACTACAAGATAGATCATATTGTCACATTCTTTTTGTTATGTGTTATGTTGGTTTTTAAGGGCATTTCCAACCCTTCATCTTTTTCTATTCGTTAAATTTGAATTTGATGAAAAATGAGTCAAAATTAAGTTCCAACCTTTTCATCAAACCTATACCAAATCAAGAAAGAAAAAGACAAGTTTTTCACCAAGTCTGGTGAAAGAAGCTTTTGGGACAAGTCTGGAATTTTTGAAAAAGATTTGATGAAATGTTTAAAAGATGAGGGGTTGGAGTATTCAATTTTTTTAACAAAAAATGTTAATAATGTGTTTTGAGGATGAGTTGTGATTTTTTAAAAAAGATTTGATGAAAGAATTGCCAATGAGCATTGGAGTGTGAGTAAAGACTTTAACTAAAATCTTTACTCAAATGTGATGACAAAAAAAAAAGGAAAAAAGATGAGGGGTTAGAGATGGCCTAAGCTGATTTCATATGCTTGCTGTTATGATTTTGACTCAGCATGAGTTTGTTTTCTGTCAAGCATCAGTATTCCTTTGTGGTGTTCTTTCATTGGGATTCTTATGTATGGATGGCATCACATATGTGAATATTTGGACTGTGTTTATTTGTTGAATATTTGATTTTTGAATTCTTACGCTTTAGTCTATAGAAAATGGAGAGTTTAAGTGGTGGCCCAGCTCCGTTGGCCAGGACTGACCTTTGTCCCACATATTCCCATAATTCAAACATTGGAGTCTCTCTTTCTCCCAATTAACTACCTAAAAAAAATAGAGTGAGACAAAGGAAGAGAAAAATACATCAATTCACATGGAACCTTTTGATAGTTTTGGGAGCTTTGGGGGCTTTGGAACCCAAATGAGTATGATGTCCAGCATATTTGGAGGGAGGGATCTATTTGATGATCCCTTGTTTACTTGTCCCCTGGACAGTTTATTCGGATGTAGCATGTTTAATTCAAGGGATCCTTCTAGAGATTTATCACAGACTTAGTAGACTAGTAGATCAAATAGACCAATTATTGAGGAATTACATGATGATGAGAAAGAAGAAAAAGTTGATAGAAAGATGCACCTAAATTATATACCATGTCTAATAAAAACTCATAGCAAAACGATGTAGTTTTACTTGTACAAAATGGCATAGTTTTACTTACTTAAAAATGTCAGTTGTTTTGTTTTGAATCACACTATATTCTGCTATGCCCTTGCCATAACAAAATCCCAAAATCCATATCTATGAGCCTAACCCAAAGAGAATTGGAGATATGGCATAAATAAGAATAGCTGATGTTATCATTAGTCAGTCAAGTGTATCAAAATCACTCAATCGGCTAATGATAGGTGTTTCGCCTTCCATTCCATTTTGCATAAACTTTCTCAAGAATAAAAGGTTAAGTATGCTTAATTTGAAACTCTTCCACATAAAAAGGTGGATACTAAAAAGACTGAGTTATTAAGTGTTCAGTGGAGGCCATTGTCCTTAGTGAACTTTTTAAAAAGTAGACTTTGATTCACATGTAATTTGATATCTAATAGTTTCGCACCACTAAATTATTGTTTTGACTATTTTATTTTTTCTAATTCATTTTTCTCCTTAACATAAAAGCGAATATTAGCCACCAGCCCATCACGCCATAGTCCACCCACTAATATTGTTTAGGTAATTGAGGTTATCTCACAGTATCAAATTTGAAATCTCCCTTCGCAAACCTATCGACAAACTCGCCCACATGAAACTTTGACCTAGCAACAAAATAACACGTGGTTATGATGTGACGACGAAATGAATACTAGTTGTGACCGACCATCTCATCATTAAACGAATAACGCGTCGTAGTAAATTGGCTGAGCATGGAATAAGAGGATTAGTCCGAGCAGCTCCCATCCTTTTTCGACAATAGCATGAAGCATGGGTGTTAGGGGCAAATGAGGGGGCTGAATCTAACGTGGACCGGATCCTTAATTGGGTTTTTGGATTTGGGCCTCTAAAACAAGGCAAGGCCTAAAAAGGAGTTTAAGCCCTACAAAGGGTCACTCACGGTGAGTTTGGCCCATGATCATCTCATGTTCGATGCCAAGCCTACTTAGATCACGTCTTTAGAGATTAAAACCATTAAAGAGTTTAGGAACATTAATGATGATTTCATTAATCTTAATAATTTCATACAAACTCACTCTTAAGTCTTAAGGCTTGATTAGCAACTAATTTAAAAGTTAATTTTTTTATATTTTTGCATTTTTAATTAAAAAGTTAAATTTAGTTCAAAGTAGAATGTTTAGAAACTTAACTTTTAAATTAGCTTTTTTGAAATTGGTTGTTTAGGTAAAAAGTTAATTTTTTTTATTTTTTGTTCAAATTAAAAATTTTACTCTTCTATATATTTGACATTAACAATTATATGTAGTTGATAGTAGTAATAAATAAGTTAGGAATAATGGTATTATTGTATGTTAAAAGTGGTGAAAATTTGAATAAAATATTCTAGAATTTGTATTTTGATTTGACTTTTTAATTTTTTTGCTAAATAAGCAATCTTAACTTTTTGGCATTTTTTGCCAAAAAAGCTAGAAAGCTAAGGGTGCCAATCAAGACCTGTAGCAATCTATGTATATGTAAGTAATCCAGAAATAAATTTAAACACAATATATATATATATATATATATCGTTTTGTATGTCTCACGTTCATAATTGAAAAGAAAAAAAGAAGAAGAAAAAGATAAGATTAAGCAAACATGTACCACACTCCCACCCATGGGTGCCACATATCTTTATCTCTTTCAATCATTATTTCTTTTATAATTATTTTTATCTCCATCACTCCATCCTATATAAGGCAAGGAGAGACTTGGGGAAAACAAAAGAAAAGTAATGTTGAGGAAAAGTCTGGGGGTTAGCTATCTGGTTCACATTTATTATTATTATACGAGTTATTATCAATATAGGTGAGACACATATTTTTAGATTATTTACTTTTATAAACTATTTTGTATAAAAATAATTAGTTTTCTTTAAAATTATTATTTTAGTTATCGTTATATACACCATGAATATCATTATAGTTGTATTATTTATTAAACTAATATTGTTAATGATGTACAGTTCGAGTAAAATTTTTCAGCTTGGGAAAAAAGAAAAATAAAGATACTAAAAAGTGAAATAATAAGGGTAGGACTATAACCAGATAGTGACGGGATGATATCACACCCAAATGATTAAATTAGAGTCGCTTCCTAATATACTGACAGGAACCTTTGAACACAAAAAGTATTAGATATGATTATTATTATTATTATTATTATTATTATTTGGATTATTATTATTGTTAGTCCTAAAAATCGTAGTAAATTATCATTACTTGAGTTTATTCAATATGGCATCTATAAATGTCAAACAGTTGATTTTAAAGGTTGTGATATTTTCATGGTAAATTAGTAATCTTGTTATATGTACGCTCATACGAGCTATTACTTATGACGTTGATATTTGAATTTTTTTACAGCAAAGTGAAGGGAGAGGTTGCGAAGTGTTGCTCAAAAAGAAAGAAAATAAGAATATCTATATAAAATAATGATAGTTTGTCTTCTGTAATGTACTAGCACTAATAAAGTTATTTATCTTCTGTACATAATAATATTTGTATTATTACAGCATGACATAAATTTTTTAAAAAGTAAAAATTAAATTATATATTTCTCTGTAACACCCCGACCCTTCACATGACAACGATATTGTCCATTTTAGGTAAAACCCTCACGATTTTATTCTTCCTAGGAAAACCCATCATTGTATTGCTCCCACCCAAACACGCTTAACTACGAAATTCTGTTATGATCTCTACCATCTAAAAAAATATCTCGTTGAATGTAAGGGTTCAAGATTTTTCTTTTATAGCCCACGAACTCTCTTTCTCTTTTCAATGTGGGATACCAGAATATCACAATCCATCTCCTTAGGGCTGCACGTCTCCGTGTAGTAGCCTACTAGCTCCGGCTCGAAAAGGGATAGGGAATTCCTGGGCTATAAAAGAAAAATCTTGAACCCTTACATTCAACAATGCATTTTTTCAAATGGTAGAAATCTTTGTAGAACTCCGCAATTAAGCGTGCTTGAGTGGGAGCAATGTAAGAATGGGTAATCCACTGGGAAGAACAAAACCTTGAGGATTTTGCCTAAAACAGACAATATCGTTGTCTTGTGAATGGTCGGGATATTACAGATGGTATCAGAGCCGACTCTCCTCACCTCCAAGTGTGGACCCCTACAGTCTCACGTGATACGTGGACATGCTACTGAGTGGGCGGGTCGATAAGGATTGGCAGGCTACCAGAGCTGGCAGGCTACTGCACGGGGACGTGCAGCCGTAAGGGGGGTAGATTGTGATATCCTAGTATCCCACATCGGAAAGGGAGAGGGAGTTCCTGGGTTATAAAGAAAAAATTTTGGACCCCTACATAACAACAAGGTCTTTTCCTAGGTAGTAGAGACCCTAGCAAAACTCCGCAATGAAGTATGCTTAGGCGGGAGTAATACAAGAATGGGTGACCCCCTACGAAAAATAAAATCGTAAGGGCTTTTACCCAAATCAAACAATATCATTACCATGTAAAAGGTCGATGTGTTAAATTCTCCGTACTAAAATTCACGTGTTTTTTTTTTGTTTCTAGTCCCTCAAAAACCATTAGATCTCGAGGTACAAAAAATTCAACACATATTCAACTATTTTTAATTTATTAAAATATAAGTAAGAACACATCATCTCAATTTCGTTGCCTAGATTTAGCGAATATGTGTTCATAGAATAAGATAAAATTTTAGTGTTTGGTTGGAAAAGTCAAGGAAAGACTGCTCATAACCAATATATTTGATCTCATTTTCTTTTCAGCTTTGTAACTTTTTCCACCGACGACCTTGGAGTTGGAGGGGCACGTTTGAGTCAATTATGAGAAACTAGGTTTATGGAAGTGGAAATTAAAAAATAAAATTTTCCATTATTATTATTGTAAATTCCATTCGTGGACGTTTCCTCCTACCTAGTACATTAATTGGGCATCATCCTTACTAAAATTTGCAGAATATAAATATTTTTGACAAATTAAAATTATACAAGTCATTAATAAAATAAAAAGTTCTATATAAGTTATTATTTTTCAAAAGTGAATTGAAGATTGTGTGTATTTTTTGTTTTTTACGAATTTACATCAATGTCTTTCATTCAATAAATAAGTGTCATGTTTACCAATCACGTCCCACTAAATTTTATGGTTGTGTTTATTTAAATGTAACCAAGCATGCACACACTAGTAATAATAATTAAACAATCTCCAACGAGAAATAAATTTTGTGGTTATGTTTTTTTTTCATTTTTTTAAAAAAAATTTTATATTTTAATTTTTATATTTTACTTTTTTGATTTTTTATTAAAATTTAAAAAAATTCACTAAAGACAGAAAAAAAAATCAAAAAGTCTGCTAATATAACTTTTTTTTTCGTCTTATATGGATATTTTTTAGATTTTGATAAAAAAAATTATTTTTTTAATTTTTTCATGATTAGAAGAATATAAAAAGTATACTCATTTAGACTAATATTGAAAAAAATTTATTAAAAAAAAACCAATAAAAAAATTAATCTAAATATAAACTTATTAGAGAGCTAGTTATGAACAAAAGACAAGTGGGGGTGCAGACATTATATATTAGCTTTTAAGAGTCCACTTTTGTTCTGGTCTTTAAATGTAGGCAAAGTTGAAGCAGTCATGCATGGTACAGTTCTTCTAAATGCTTTCAAAAATGACTTATTAGAAAAATATCTAAAATTCAAACTAAATAATTTAAATATAATATTTTAACTGAGATTCACAAAACTCAAAAATAAATCCTCACCCTTTATTTTAGATTTTGGATTTATTTTTGAGATTACTTTTTAAATTTCTAAAATTTTTGATAATCATAAGACTTATATCAAATTGTGTGCCAATAAGTGTCATTAATGTACGCAAATCCACCTCACGCTAGCGTTTCTTCACCCTTGTATAAACAAGGTTTAAATTCAACACAACCCATGCTCATAATTAGGATGCCTATTTTCTTTGCGTATTTTTACTTACGAGTATATATGGTTTGAATTGAATCGATTTTTAAAAAAATTAAGAATCAAATTATTCATAACAATTTTATATTTTTTGAAACCGTATTTGAACCGTTCAAGTAACGGAACCGGAATAGAATCGATCCGTGACAACAAATTGGACACGGTTCGGTTAACGGTTCTAACCAAAATAAATACATTTTCATGATCTAAACCGTTTATTTTATTGTTCTTAA
>JAOTRH010082497.1:0-17086 GCA_034768845.1 Heliamphora exappendiculata
ATTTTTATAACCCTAAAAAATATTTTAAAAATCTAAGTGGGAGATGAAATTTATTCACAGATAAATCCCGCGGTCTCTATTATCAGTTTGTAGGCGATGCAATTAAACCCTGCGTGTCGACAGTAAGGCCGTCCTCCCCAACGGACAGATTAATTGTGGTATCGCCAGTACAAATCTCTTTTAGAGATAATTCTGGATAATTGTTAGTGTGGATCACTTCTCCTACTGAATAGTTTATTGCTAAATGATTAATTTGGGATTAGGTGATGGTTAACAGTTAACTGTATATAATAGTATCCTCTCCAACTGAGTCACTGCTATTATATACTGGACCGAAACTATATCAGCTATTTAATTTGACTTGGCATGGTCAGTTGCCTAGATAGTAAAATTAAAAGAAATTGGTATGCCTGATCTTATGATGCATAGTAGACATCCACCTAACGTGGCATGCTATTCACAGGTTACTAAACTGCTGGCAAATTAATTTTAAAATGGTATATGGAACCAAATTAAAATAAATTCAAAGTTTTGCTCATCATAATTAACGATTTTTAATTATGCAATTCTCAAGATTAAAATGAATTTCAACCCACTCGCTTCAATACTCAAAGAAAATAAATTTACGGGACCAAATTATGTTAACTAAAAATGTAACTTGGATATAGCTTTGACTACAAATAGTATTCTTTTAATACCAAAAAATGTGTCTGTTTCAGAAAAAAAAAATTTCACCGGGGCCGAAAGGCATGAAGAAGAAAAATGTTCAGAAATAGGGAGACACATTTTTCAGGGTAGTTAGTGGGCCATTGACTGGTGTGAAAAAGTCGAAAGGAAGATATTTTCACTGCAACCAGACCCGACACTGGAAAAAGCTATGTCCAGTATTTCTCAAAAGGAAGAACAAACACAGTAATTTCTATTCACTGGTTGTGAAAATATGTTTAGTAGTGTTATCTACTGGTACCTGGTGTATAGATACGGGAGCCACTAATCATGTCTGCAATTCATTATAGGGGTTCCAGAAAACCCGACAACTTAGTGATGGGGAGATTTACCTGCATATGGATAATAATACAAAGGTAACAACAGTTGCAGTAGGAGATGCCACTCTCTATTTTGGTAGTTATCAGGTTTTAATAATGAGAGATTATTTTTATGTACCTACCACTAGAAGGAACTTAGTTTCCATTTCTGGATTGGCTAAAGACGGATATTTTATTTATTTTAATAACTCTGTGGTTATTAAGGATAATAAACGAATTATCTGTTCTGGTACATTGGTGGATAATCTTTATATTATTACTCCAATCTCTCCTACACTGCAACTAACTGAAATAAATAACACATCTAAGTTACCATATAAGATAAAGTTTCATTCTTTAATGAACCAAATGTTCCTTTAGCATTTACGCTTGGGTCATATTAATCTAAAAGGGATAAAAAAAAACTTATAGCAGATGAACCTTTGAGTTCATTGAAAGTAGAGGCACTTCTAGTTTATGAATCTTGCTTAGAGGATAAGATGACCAAGAGGCCATTTTTGGCTAAAGGCTATAGAGCCAAAGAACTGTTGGAGCCGGTTCATTCTAATGTGTATGGTCCTATGAAAATCCAGACTAGAGGTGGCTTTGAGTACTTCGTCAGTTTCATTGATGAATACTCATGGTATGGATACATTTACCTGATGCACCGTAAGTCTGAATGCTTTAAGAAATTCAAAGAATTCAAGGCGGAGGCAGAGAAGCGTCTGGGTAAAAGTATCAAATCACTACGATCTGACCGTGGTGAGAAATACCTCTTTAGAGAGTTTAAGGACTACCTGTTATCATAGGGGATTACATCCTAGTTGACTGCAGCTGGCACTCCTCAGCAGAATAGTGTAGCAGAAAGAAGGAATACGACTCTTATGAAAATGGTAAGATCAATTATGAGTCATTCAGGTTTACCAGATTTGTTTTGGGGACTCGCTTTAGAGACAGTGGCTTACATTCTGAACTTGGCACCTTCTAAAGTCAATACCTTCTACTCCCACAGAATTGTGGACTGGGCCTAAGCCTAGTCTGAAACACATTCGAATTTGGAACTGTCCAGTACATGTGTTGAAAGAAAATGCGGGTAAATTAGAATCGAGGACAGAAGTCTTTTTCTTTGTGGGGTATCCCATGGGAACGTTATAATTCTAAGGATCAGAAGGTCATTGATAGCACCAATGCCCGATTCTTGGAAGAGATTTATATTATGGACCACAGACCCAATAGCAAAATAGTTTTGGAAGAACTGAGAGAAAATGCCAGTAGAATGGAAAAGAAACTACAAGTCACTGATATTCCATTACCTCATTGTAGTGAGAGAATTATCGGGATAGGTGCAAATCAAGAACAAGGTGCTGATGCACAGGGTTCAGATTATGCACAGCCTGTTACTGCTAGTACATAGACACAGGTGCTGCCTCATCGTAGTGGGAGGGTTGTTCATCAACCTGACCGGTATATGTTCTTGGGAGAGTCTTTCGATAGGATCCCAGCAGAACTAGATACCAAACCCTGTTACTACAATGAAGCATTACAAGATAAAGATGTAGATCTTTGGAAAAGGGCTATGAATTCAGAGATAGAATCTATATATTCCAATCAGTTCTGGGAACTTGTAGAGCCACCCGAAGGGATAAAATCCATTTGATGCAAGTGGATCTACAAGAGAAAGAGAGGAGTAGACGGGAAGGTTGAAACCTTCAAAACTAGGCTTGTTGCTAAAGGGTTCACTCAGAAAGAAGGGATCGACTATGAGGAAACCTTTCAACCGGTAGCCACATTTAAGTCTATCAGGATTCTCTTATCCATTACCGCTCATTTCGATTATAAAATCTGACAAATGGACGTTACGTCAGCTTCCTTAACGAAAGTCTTGACGAGTGTATTATATGATACAGCCAGACGGATTCGTTGCAAAGGGCCAGGAACACATGTTGTGTAAGCTTAAGAGATCCATTTATGGACTTAAGTAGGCATCGAGGTCTTGGAACACTCGATTTGATTAAGCTATAAAATTTTATGATTTTGATCAAAGTCCGGATGAGTCCTGTGTGTACAAGAAGCGTGACAGAAGCGTGATGATCTTTCAAGTACTTTATGTAGACGATATCTTGCTCATCCAAAACGAGGTGGGGGCATTATCTACGGTTAAAGTATGGTTATCTGGGCAGTTCGATATGAAGGACTTGGGAGAAGCTAGTCACATCCTTGGGATCAAGCTTATGCGAGATCGAAAACAAAGGATGTTGGGCTTATCACAAGCGAAGTATATCGATGACATCGTTGCTAATTTTAGCATGCAGGATTCTAAGAAATGGTTTCTCCCTTTTAGGCATGAAATCACTCTACCCAAGGATTAGTGTCCTAAGACACATGATGAGATAGAGAAGATAAAGGCGGTTCCTTATGCTTCGGCAGTAGGAAGCCTCATGTATGCTATGTTTTGCACTAAACCCGACATCTTATTTGCCGTTGGCATGGTTAGTAGATATCAGTCTAATCCAGGGTAGGAACATTGGACTGTAGTAAAAATATAATCAAGTACCTAAAAAGGACTAAGGATTATATGTTAATTTACCAGGCAGACAGTATAGTACCTTTTGGGGTACACATACTCAAATTTCCAGTCAGACATGGAGCTTGCATTAGGAGACAACCTTGCAGATCATTTACAAAGAGCTTACCGACTAAGGGTTTTGATAGTCATGTAGAGGACATGGGAGTCAGATGTATGGCAGCATGGTTTTGAGTATAAGTGAAAGATTGTTAGGGTTGATAAACTGAAAACTATGTTTTAGTATTTAATTTTATTTCAATAAAATTAATTTTCCATTTTATGAGAATCTTTATGAGTAATATATGTGTATTATTTCTTTGATATGCATGGATACTCGATATTCTGTATAGTGTTTAGTCTGGTGTGTAGAGTACGGCTTGCACACAAAAGATCAGATTTTAGGTTCTTACAGAATATAAGTTTTATGTTCACAGTTTAGATGAAAATAGACATACTATCGATACGACTGTGGCACAGAGTTTTAGTAGGCCTGTCTTGCTTACAGGGAACAGATAATAGCATCGTCTATTGTTTCGACTTTCTGTGCCAGTACACTTCTTGTATTTAACGGGACATTTGGGGTAATTAATTTAGTACTAACTACTGGCTATATAAATTAATTCACACCCCAAGATTATTATGAATAGTGCTTATCCTATTAATCCAGAAATAATTATTAATTTACATATATTTAATATTCGTTATTTTGATTCATTAGAGGGTGCGTTCGTATATGGGTCTATATTCCTGGTGAGTTGGATAGCGATATTAGTTATTTAGAAAATATTAATTATTGACAAAATCCATATCCCAAAAGATCGGGATTGATAATACCCCGTTAAGGATTCTTATATGTTTTGACCGGGGCGAACCCTGTAGGTGGATTTAATTATCCGGCGGTCAGATAAGTTAAGCAGAATGGCCTAAGAAATATCAAGATGCCGATTAAATTAAATTGTTAGTAATTAAATTTAATTGGCGGGTATCGAGAATCTTAACGTGGGGAGAAATGGTAAACATTTAATAACATGAGCTCAATGCAAGAAGGTCTTGAGATTATGGGTCAAAGTGCAATTACAGTTCTTTAGTGGTGTGAACTGTAATTCAGTGTTTTATGAAAATTGCAGAAACCGCTACTGGTTTTCCATAATTGCAAATACCGATATGCGTCTTTCTTTAATTACAGAAACCAATGGTAGGTATTTCTGTTCCACTGGAAGTCTTACGCATAATTACTTCCCAGGTCCCTACTGTAGCCTTATATATACGTGGGTAGGCTGAACCAGTTTGAGATTGATACATCATCATTGATAGTTCATATATTATTATCATTGAGATATTATTTTTATCTTTCAAAGATTTAAATATATCAGAGTTCTGCCGGTACAAGTTCTCGGAGGATCGTAGCCCACACTACGTTCGAGGATCGCATAAGTGAATATAGTAGAAGATTTGACTGGAGCTTCAACTCGAAATCAAGCCGTAGTTGAATATTAGATCTACAAGAGGTATTCTTCTAAATTAACTATGGTTGTACGAGTTTATTTTTTATCGTTCGACATCAAAAATTTTATCTAGAGCCCGTTTCGACGTTTTCCCATCCAGTTAATTTTTTACCAAAAATCGTTTTACAAAAATAATGATCTTAGCAGTATTGCCTCCAACACCCTACTCCTGAACGGAAGAGACTTAAAGGATTGTGCCCGAAAAGGTACATTCTAGACGTTAGCCCCCCTTCCCAGCTGCTTAATAGCAATTTCCTTTGACTTCACACAAAACTCCTTACGAAAACTCGAGCTCTGAATGTCCTCTGAACATTGCTCCCTGGGGTTCTCCTTTGCTTCCCCGAGAATAGAGACACAAGAGGGGGCATTGTGCGTGTCGGCACCACAAAATAGTTGCCTCGTATTCGACTCTCTCAACAACAGAAGTCGCGCGCGAAGGTCTTTAAAAACCTCCTCCTGAATAGGGCTTACTCTAGATTTCAACCGAGCAAGTTCAGATTCGAGTGTCTGTTCAAGCTGGACTTGTGCTTCCTGTATCTTACTCATCACTTGCGCCTTTGAAAATATCTAGTTCAATTTTTCCGTAGACTGTCTAGAAGGAGAGTTCAGCACAGCGGCGCATGGGGAACCCTCATATGGAGTTGGTTATTCCCGGCTAGCTAGCGTCGACTCTAAATCCTCACTATGTGCTAAAACCCTAAATGGATTCTGCGCCATAACCTTATCATTCGCCATCAACAGGGTATCGCGGTAGCCCTAGCACGAAATGTGTTTCGCACCTTCAATCTCACCAAATTTTGCACACACATTCTCTGGGATGGAACTTAATCTTCTTCTTTTTGCTTTTAATTATTTCTTGAAGAATTTCCTTCCATCTTATTTCTTATTTCTAAGAAACTTCTTGATTTTCTTTGTGATGAGAGCCATGTCTTCACTCTCATCACTAGGGGACTCTTCTTCAGATTCTTCATCATGAGTTGAAGACTTAAAGACAGTGTCTTTCTTCTTTTTATTGTCTTCCTCATCATCCATCTTGATGTTATTCTCATAGGTCATGAGAGAACCAAGAAGTTCTTCTAGGCTGAGCTTATTCAGGACATTGGCTTCTTGTATAGCCGTGACCTTTGCTTCCCAACTCTTAGGCATGCACCTAAGAATTTTTCTTACCATCTCTGCATTATAATAAATCTTTTCAAGAGATTTAAGTCCATTTATAATATCAGTGAAGTGAATAAACATATCATAAATTGTTTCATCATGCTTCATTTTGAATAATTCATAATTATGAACAAGCAAACTGATTTTTTACTCTTTCACTTGATTGGTTCCCTCGTGGGTAATTTCGAGTATATCCTAGATTTCTTTGGCGGTGTCACAAGTTGAGATTCTATTGAACTCGTTTGGGTCAAGTAAGAAAATAGGAGATTCATGGCTTTAGCATTTTTTTGTATCTCTCTTATGTCGGTTTCAGTCCATCGGCCTCTGGCTTAGGGACTGCCCCTTCAACAATTTTTGTGGGTCTTTTGGGTCCATTTATAATAACCCGCCAAAAGTCATAATCTACGGTTTGAATATAGATTCTCATTCTAGCCTTTCAATAGTTATAGTTTGTTCCATTGAACAAGGGAGGTCTATTGGTCGATTGACCTTCGAATTGGATAGGTCCGATGCTTGTAGTTGCCATATAAAACTCTTAGACTGTTAAGTCAAAGACAATAGCCTAAGCTCTGATACCAATTGTTATTTCTAGGCAACCCAAGATGGGAGGTGAATTGGGTCTTTAAAAAAATAATAATTTAAATTTTTTTTCACTAAAACCTTTTAAATTTGCAAATAAATAAAACAAGATAAGCAAATATTGAAGCAATACAAATATTAAAAGTTAAGGGATAGAGAAATAGAACCGAACACCAGAGATTTTTAGTGGTTCTGCTTTATCCTATCCTACGTCTACTCAAGATCTCCCTTGAGAATTTTCACTATTCAGAATACTTCACGGGCGTATTCCAAGCATTTACAATCTTCAAGACTTCGCTTGAATGAACTGAATGTTTACGGGCTAATTCACAAACCTAACAGCTTCAAGAAGATCCTAAAACAAGTCCCTGTTTTCTTCTAATATCTCTTGAACTCTTCTTTGATGAATTTCACTCACTCACTCAAAGAATGAAGGGTAACTCACCCTTGAATACAATAAATGAGATATATTAATGAAGAACACTCACTCTCTTTACATAAATAATTTACAATAAATGAGAAGGTAAAGAGAGTTGAGGAATAAGAACTGGAGTTACAACAATAAATGTGAGACCCTAACCTGTTTTAATTTTTGCGATGTTTCGACGTGCTGTTTATTATTTTTACAACAGCATGTTTATATGCATTTTGATGCATGATTGAATATATCTGAGCATGCGGGAGTTTTAGTGCGAATTTCAAAAATTCAAAAAAAAAAGATATTTTGGAGGTCTATAAATTCTGGCGTTAAATATTTTCAAAACATAGCGACTAAGTTTTTTCAAAATTCTCTCTGTCTTCTCTCTAACTTCTCGGGGGCTCACGACTCGATTTGCAACGATCCAACAATGGATCCTTGCTTTTGGCTTCGTGGTCTACGCATCCATCCAGACGGAATTTAATTTCGACGAAGCTCGAATTTACATGTAGATTGAGGCGTCAAGTTTTTGACCCAATGAGGTAGGATCTCAGATCCTACTGCTGTATAAGGGTGTTATACGTAATCTTATGCATTTTTATCGGTTAAAAACGCATGAAAAGGTGATTATGTTATAAATTTGGTTTTGGATTAAAATTATTTTTGGCATTTTTGATGGATGGAAGAGTGTTTTGAGAGTTCATTTCAAGGTTTTGAGGTTGTTTTGGGTTTAGTTATACCTGTGGGTATCAAAACAGATGTTTGGAGGCTTTGATTTCGGGTTTATACATGTTTTGGGAGTTGAAAAACTTGTTTTTGGGCAAAAAACTCATAACAGAGACGTTCTGGAGCTTTAGTGCACGCTGAAGGGCGCTCAGGCACTTAGCAGGCTCCTAGCGAGCGCTACTCACTGGTGGTGAGGCGCTCAAGCGCTCTGCGACCGCTTCGCGAGCGCCGGGTCCGCAGGACTGTTTGTTGACCTTTTTCTTTTGATCATATCTCCCTCATTCGGACTCGGAATTGGGTCACTTTTGTCTTAAAATTGAAGCCCCGGAAGTCTTCTTTCCAATGACACCTCTCTCACTTTAAAATTCTTTTTGTGAAGAAAGTTGTGACCAAAAGAGTAAGGGTATGTCAAAATTTCTTAGCAGTTTTTCACTCGTTTTTTGGCCGAAAGTTTTGAAAAGGTTGTTTTTCATCTTACATGGAACTTTCTATCAAATTTCTTGTCCCTTGGGAGTTTGTTGTGTATGATGTGGCGGTGGGACACTGGACCTCTCTTTATACAGGTTGCTGTATAACTATTTGAAAATGCTTTATTTATCCTGTTTTATGTTTAAACCTTGTTTCGGATAAAAAGCATTTTTATGCTTTTCTTGATTTATTACATGATATGACTTGTGGGTGTTGGGTTTTCAAAGGGTGTTCTTGAAAATGGTGGAAGTGGTGGTTTTATGAAAAATCTCGACAAATCATGTTTTGGAGGTTTAGAGCTAACACTTGGGGTTGAGTTTCAGATTTTTAAACATTTTGTTAAAAGTAGGAAAAAATATTTTGAAAATATTTTTTATTGATCTCCATGTTGATGGATAGATCTGTATATACATGTATAGTGTATATTTGTGAAATGGTTTAGTTTTTTAGAATGATTATCTAGATGTACCGGGATGACGTGTATTTGGCACGAGTTGCTCTCGGTGAAAGTCCGAAAACGTGCGCAGTGTAGGTACCTTTGTTATCCTTCAGGGTAGTTCCCATAAAGAAGGTCAATTTAGGTACTTTTATTCCTCGGGTTATCGGGCCCGTAAAGTCTGCATTTTTGTTGTGATGGCTCCGTATAGAACTTGGATTTACCTAGCAGGCCTTAAGTGGTTCAGGACTATGGTAAAGGGGCAGGAATCTGTAGTTGCTACCTCTATCCCCTTGTGATGGATTCGGTACATAGGATTAAATCATCTTTTTTTTCGCGATGATACATTTTGCGAGGAAATAATATTTTTGATTACTATTTTTTCTTAACTGTGGTTGATTATTTGCATTAGTTGCAATACCTGGTTTGAAGGATAAAAACATGGGTTTTATGAAATAAAATCGTTTTGGGAGACTTGTGTAGTCTGATGGGAAAACTTGGAATTTGTGGAAAACCGTTTTGGGTTCTGTGGTTGAGTTTAACTCCCACTCTATACGATTGCATATTTCCTACTTGACAGCTTATTGTCTGTTTCTATTGGGTTTCGGCTCACGGGTGGAATTTTTTGTGAAACCATTTTCAGGTGATGATGATATGGATGAGGATTAGCTTTGGTGGTGCCCGTGGTGGCCGAATACTTTTATAGTTTTCTCTTTTTGGTATGCCTGTTCCTGAAGGTAGATTTTGTACGCCATAATGCGATATATTGTATGCATGTTAGAACTGTATGTTATTTATTTATGAGAGATCCTTTTGCTGGGTATTCCACTGGTTTCAACAGGCGAATTTAAATGTATGAAAACCTATATTTTCATGTGAGCTTAAGATTTCTGATACTGATTTGAGTAATGGAACAGTGAATACAAGTCTCCTATCTTCTTAAATGCTGAGAAGTTACTCCTTATATATGTTTTTGTGCATTCATGACCGTTGGAGGTAGGTGGGGTCAATAAATACCAAAAATTCAAATGTAGAGATCTGCCGCGATTTGAATTTCCGTTGCCGGTGTCGATAAAAAATACCTTTGGTGTCGACACAAAGTGTCTAGGGCAGGGTTCTTCAAGTAGTTTGGTCGACACGAATTTTTTAAAGGGTCGACACAATTTTTGCATTCTACCTTCCAGCATTATGGTGTCAACACATTTAAATCTGATGTCGACTCGTTTAAAACTTCAGCATCCGAAGGGACCATTTGTGTCAACTCAACTTGCCTTTGGTGTCGACACGAATTTCTGTAGGCAGCCTCGGTTCTTTTATGTCGACACATTTAGACTTTGGGGTCGACACCAAAATTCTGTAGGCAGGCTCAGGACTTTTTGATCGACACATTTGGACTTGGGGCCGACACCAAAAATCTGCAGGAGGTCTTGGTAGTTTTGTGTCGACACAACTTCTGTTTGTGTCGACCCAAACTTCCGGATACCAAAAGTGATGATCACTTTTGTGTCGACACAAAATTGATTTGTGTCAACTCAAATTGAGTCCTAAGAGCTTCGGCTCTTTTGTGTTGACACAAAACTTGTTTGTGTTGACACTAAAGCTTTGATACCCGAAGATCAACTTGTAAAACAGTTAGGGTGTCAAACCATTTAATCAAAGAGTGTTGACACACTTGATAAGTTTCAAGTATACTTTATCTTAAAAGTATGTGACTTAATTTTCAATTAAAATTAACACGAAATATTCTTATTCAATGGTGCTTAAGTGTTTAAATCTTTTTGAGATATAAGTCATTTCTTTTTTACTAAGGTGTCAATTTTAATTGTTCAAAATATTTTAACACTTTTTATTTTGGAAATACAAAATATTGTTTTCTTTATGTAAGCATTTGGTCATCAGGTTTTGGTACACCATTTATGTCTTTATACATGGATCATTCATGTTTGGCTCTGTTATGCTCGGTGGCGCCGATTTCTCGCCCATCACTCTTGTTATGGTCGGGGCATCGTTCTCTTGGCCAATTTTGTCTAAATGCGTAAGGACATGTCTGTTTTGTTTATTATTTGGTTAGTTATGGCTAAGCCTAAAGCCTGTTTTTGGTTGCTTCTAACTTTGTAAGTATTTATTTCCTTTTGTTATCTTGGTAATTGTTGTAAACGCCTGGAGTGTGCCCCTTGAAAACATGTAAAATTTTATTTTCTTTTACATTACAATTAATTACCCAAAAAAATAACATTATGTGTTGTCACTAGTATTTGTACATATCGATGACATTATACGTTTGCGTTTATTTTCGAGCGAAAAAGCAAACACATTTGAAAAAATGTTCATTTTCGTGCACCGCGATGACATTATGCATTTTTGTGCATTTGCATGCGACAAAACAAACACACTTCAAAAAGAATAGATTTTCGTTCAATGCGATGACATTTTGTATTTTCGTTCATTTTCGTATGAAAAAATAAACACACTCCAAAATGCATTCATTTTAATGCACTGCAAAGGCATTATGCGTTTTTGTTCATTTTCGTCCAGAAAATCAAACACACTCCAAAAAGTATTCATTTTAGTCCACCGCGATGACATCATGCATTTTCGTTCATTTTCGTGCAGAAAATCAAACTCGTTCCAAAAACTATACATTTTCGTGCATTGTCATGTCATTTTCGTGCACATGGATGATGCTATGTAATTCCATACATTTTAATGACGAAGAGCGAACACACTCAATAAAGCATTAGTTTTTGTGCACCGCGACAATATTATGCATTTTTGTTCATTTTTGTTCGAAAAAGGAAACACAACCCTACAAACATTTATTTCATATGCCGCAACGATATCATCTATATTCGATCATTTCATAAACCATGATGAAATTATACGTTTTTGTTAATTTTCATGTGAAAACATATCACACTCTGAAAAGTTTACAATTTTGTGCACCGCGATGGCATTATGTGTTTTTTTTCATTCTCGTACGAAAGCTATCACACTATGAAAGTGTTCAATTTCGTGCACCGAGATGACGCCATGCGTGATGAGAATCAAGGTGGCCTTAGAGATAGTGAACAGAGTCTTAGAGATCCGTTGCAAGTCCCAGAAGGGCCAATCACAAGATCGAGAGCAAAGAAGATCAAGGACGCAAGCAAGGATGGGTGCAATCTGTCATGACCGAGCATGCCAATTTTTTTGGGGTAATTAAGAGCATGCCAATTTACTATACAAGAATCCACTGTTTAAGATGGGATCACAAGAGGAAAAACCTGTTCCACTTCATGTGATACAAGCTACGGAGAAAAGCGCAACCTAATGTTTTGGATTTTAATATTCATGCTTATGGGCTTGTTGGCCAATTTAATTTGTTGGGTTTTTGCTTTTAATTATTATAAGAAGAATAAGAATTTGGGCTTAAGTAATTTCGGCCAACCCATGATTGGGTTTAGTTAGGTTTAGTTTTGGTTAGCATATGTTGTCCCACATTGCTTAAAAATAAGAAATTTCCTCAAACCTTCTTTTATATAAAGGAACCCCCATGTATTATTTTGACATGAATAAAGTGAAGTACAAATTTCTTTGAGAGAAAGTTTCTCTTATAGTTCTTGAATGAACTAAAGGACTTATTAAAGTTTCTTCCTTGTGGCGTCCTAGGTACAATCTTGGTTCTTGAAACAAGAGTTCAACGGGTCAAGATTTATTCCTTGACTTGATTTGGACATTTTTGGGTTTACTTCAATTTGTTCGTCGGTTCAAGAGAATTCAAATCCTTGCGGGTTTACATCATTTAGTATCAGAGCTCAGGCTTCAAATTAGGTTTATCTATCCTTTTTTTTTATAATTAATTGTAACATAAAAAAAAGAAAAAATACAAATTTTCAAGGGGTATACCCCAGGTAATTACATGAGTAACTAGTAGGAAAACCTCCTACTACACAGAAAACCCAACCCCTCATCGAACCGACGGGGGGACCTAACAAAAAAATCATATTCCACGCACAATTGACCTGGATAGGAAATACCAACAAAAAACAACAATCTAGCAGCAGAAATGGTCATGCAACACAAAATAAAAAAATCCTGCTGAAGCTCGGCTCCTTGAAAAGCTCCAAACCTCTGTCAAGAAAAGACCTACTCACCAAAGAACCTCTATAAAGCTGAGAGAATAACCAAACCTCCATGCTTAGGATGTAAAAGGGGCCTTGTCCTCTAACCAATCAGGTAAACTGACGTAGCCTGAGCAAGCAAAGAAAAGAAACCTCCACAGCCAAATAAAGGCTCTAACAAAAGAGCCGCCAAGGATCAAACCACAGGCCCAAAGAACAGCCAAAAGGGAACCATCAGAGGTCAATGAGTAAAGTACGAGGGGTAGATGGGCCCCTAGCCAGCCAAAAGAAGCAACGCCAGACCAACCCCAGAAAACTCCAGCTCAAAATCGGCTAACACAAATTACCAACCTACCCTGCGCACATGGTCACTAAACATAAGCGATGGGAGACCCCTACAAGTCAGCAATAAGTAATTGGCAGAACATCCTCAGAGAATTCGGCTGAGAGAAACTTAGGCCATCCCAAAGGAAACTCAACCATCGGATCCAGACGAAGCAGGCCATCAGCTAGAACCCCACTCAAAGAACCACCAGGGCCCCACCATAGGTACCTAGCTAGAAGAACAGACAGATCCTCATCGAACCCAAAGCAATCTCAGCTCCTCAACTACGGCAACACACACCCCGGCTGCAAGGGAAGAAAGATAGGATATAAGACAGCTCGAGAAAGAAAGAATCCAAAAGAAGTTCCAACGGGAGGTACCAAGGAGCCATCCAAAGAGACCTTAATCTAGATGTACCCATTAGAACAAAACCCTAATTTTTAGACAAAATTACATATAAGAACTGATGGTTTGGCCAAAAACAAACCACTGGTTCTTGGGTCATCAGCCAAAGCTTCTACAGCTGGCTTTCACTTTAATAAACCAAAATTAGGGCCCACCACTAATTTGATTTTTCAATTTAATAAAACAACAGTAGATCCCACCACTAATTTGCACCAACAAACAGAGTTTTCCACGGGAGTCCACCACTATGAGAACCTGCAAATAATCTCATGGTATGTGGATTCCACCTTCATGTACCAATCAACAAGCTAACCACGTGGGCCCCACAATTAAACCCACGGTTTCACTGCACCAATACCAACCGGTTTATAAAAACCAGTCGGAACCCATTACTCTACAGCTCATTACAATGCCCAACGTCTAACGTCCCATATGCCAATGTGGGCCCCAACCTGAATCGAACCTAAACTAGTCTCGGGCGCCGCTTCAGTAATCAGCAGGCAGGTCCCACAGCTCATTGCAAGCCACTGTGCCAACCCAGCGGGAAAGTTGCTAGTCGCCTTCTACTCTGCCACAGCTGGTCGGCTTCAGCTCTTCCCTAGCTGGTCGGCTTCAGCTCTCCTGCACAGCTGAACACTACCACAGCGAAAATTCGCTCTTGGTTTTTGCTCCAAAGCCTGGTGCCACAGCATAGCATATGGCACCAGCTGCTGCTACATAAAATAGTAGTCAAAAACTGCACCTAGCTTCAGCAGACTACCAGAACACATAGAGTAGGGAGCCCAGTTGCACAAAGGCGCGTGGCCCACCTTCGTCTTCCTCCTAAATGCTGAAACCATTACCCCGAAACATTTAACATGAACAATAATTAGATTCTGAAATGCAGAACCACAACTCATTTTTCTCATTCAACGTCGGCTACATCTATTTCGTCTTGTTCAGAAGATCTACTAAAGCTTACAAAATTTGTAAACTTCCACTACAGCAGACCACAGTAGCGTTTTCCAAAATAGGAAACATATTCCTTTCTTAGCAAAATGCTTGGACCAGCAACATCCGAAGCATTTATTCATGCGCATAAGAACAAACCTTCCACAAAACATTATTGATTGCTCGGGATCGAAAAACATTAATAAGAAAAAACCACCGAAGCTAGAAACTCCATTAATCAACTGGATACTCCATAATGCATCTCAGGTTACGTTCTTTGTTTTGGGTTTTTTCAAGGTATCGTTCTTATTTTTCTTAATTCTTTGTTTTTCTTGATCTTTGTTCTCTCTTGAATTTTGTTCCTTCTTATTTAACGTCGTTATTGATTCTTGTCAATTCTTTGTTTTTAATCTTTGCCTGAGTCCATTTGTTTTTATTCCCATGTTTTAAGCAAAAAAAAGGAGAACAATCAATATTTTTTTGGGGTAATTAATTGTGACATAAAAGAAAAAAAAAATTGAAGATTACAAGGGGCATACCCCAAAGAATTACACGAGTACCATTAGGAGCCTACGTCCTACACATATGCAACAAATAAAATCAAACCCCCGCTCTAAGCACGGGAAAGCTAACGACAAAGCATATTCCACGCACAACTCGCGTGGATAGAAAAAAACCTACGTGCAAGTTCGCGCACAACCCGCGCGCATAGGAAAGCACCAGAATACAAAACAGATGATAAACCAATAATCATGCCAAAAAGCAAACAAACTCCTAATCCCTACTGAAGATTCCCACAAAGGGTAATAGGCTCCAAAATTCAGATAGAAACAAGAGAAAATAAGAGATCCAGTAAGTAGAATCGATCACCCTAGCCCAAAAGGTACTTAAAACCAGCTGAATCTTGGCTCCTTGAAAGGCTGCAAACCTCGAACACTAAGGATCTGACTAAGGTGAAGAGCAAATCCCAAAACCCAGCTAGGTAAACTCAGTGTCTCAGTGATAGTCACACTCCGCAACTTGGGAGGGAAGGATAGAGTCCAGATCATCCCGCTGTGGTGAAGAAATAAATTCGTGCCAAAGTGAGTTCCTTAAATCAAAAGAGAACAATCTAAGGGGAACTAATAGAGGTTTAAGAGTAAAGTGCCAGAGGTAGCTGGGCCCCTAGCCTGCCAAGAGAAAGTAACAAACAGATCAGCTATAGAAACTCCAACTCAATCCAACGAATGAAAAACCAACATCCCCTACTCACAGAGTCGCTAAACAGAAGCGGCGGGAGGCCCCATCAAGCCAGCAAAGCAAAGACAGAATATCCTAAGAGAATCCAGTAAAGAGAACCCTAGGCTATTCCCAAGGAAACTGTACCATCGAATCCAAATGAAGCATGTCAATAGCTACATTCCTACCCAAAGAACCACCAAAGATCCACACCAAAATAGGCATGCCCCAACACAAAAATTCACTCTTCAGCAAACCCATGGGGCCCGCCACTTAAGTTTCAATTTACGAAAAAATTGTGGGCCTCACTTTACCCTCAATTTCTTGAAACTAAAAGCACCGGGTCCCACAAGCTCACAAGATCATAAACCCGCTGCTCAACACGCCAGCAGCGCACCCATTGTTAGAGCCATGCAGCGGAAAAAGTTCGATGAACGACGTCGTGACCGTAAAAAATGATGTTGTGCAATTTTCATGAAAAACGATAAAATAATATGATATTTTATGATTAAATATACCCTTAAGAAACTTGAACAAGTTTCTTTGATGCCGAACAATGATCCGAGACGACCCAAAGATCTTCTCAAGTATATCCCGACGCACGCGATGATCCCGGCGAGTGGGCACCGATCCGAATCTTCGTGTATTCTAGCCTTGGTTTCTTCTCACACTTATCTCCAAAAGGCAAAATATGGATTGCCAAAAGGGAGAGAGAGAGTGGCGGCTAGGTTAGGAGAATTAGGGTTTTTCTGTTTTGAAGCCTCCTTTTATAATATAAAAGAATATATTATATTAAGTATATATATCCACACTTTCCTAAAAGGATAAGAATGAATATAAACTTAACATAAAACAAACCCATCTTCTCCCTATTAGGGCCGGCCACTTAGGGAATAATCCCTAGGTGTGCCAAATTCCAAAACTGTCCTCCAATAATTTAATTTAATTCCTGAATGTTCTCGGCGGCAAAACCGTCATTCAAATTAAATTAAATAATAACTAAAACCAATAAGAAAAATAACCATGCGTATAGTGGGCTATGTGAGGGATCACAAGGAAGTATAGGACCTGGGATAATTGTACGAGAAAATTGGATATCCCTAACTCTGTCCCCGAGTTAGATCCTTTCTCGCACGAATCATAACTTATGCCACTAAAGGTCCTGACTGAACTCCCGGCCCTAACTCAAATTATGTCTTGAGTTTTCAATTATCAAATGCACTGAAT
>JAOTRH010082518.1:0-17083 GCA_034768845.1 Heliamphora exappendiculata
AAATATTTTAATTAAAATCAAAATTTTGAATTAATTAAATTAACAGGATAAATAAAACAGATATGCAATCATCCACGTAGTATATATAAATAAACATGATATGCATATATCCCGATTTTATGATCCAAGTGAAATACAAAGGTGTTTAAGTCTCCTTTAAAGAGCTAACTGTTTCAATCCCTGTTCGTCTTTGATTCAGTGTTCTTATTCAATCAAGCTTTCTTGATACTATCTGATTTATACTAATATATCATATCAGTCTCGTATACATCAGAAAATCAACACAAAGCAACCCAGGAAGAGAGAAACCACCAGACCACCACCAGCCACTGCCGGCGCCGCCTTGTCGCCGCCTTCAGGTGGTTCTTGCCGCCTCATCTGGACTTCGTTTTTTATGAGTTTTATATCGTTGGAAAACTCTCAAAATATGAGATTTTTTGTCAAAAAATCTGCTCGAAACGTGCCCGAAAATGGTTGAAAAAACTGTTCGAACCTCAAAAAATGCTGTTGTCTGCAACAACACTACGCAGCCAACTTCCCGGAGCTTTTTCGACCTCTTCATGAACTCAATTTTTGATGTACTTTATATCAAAAGAAAGCTCTCAAAAAGTACTATTTTTTATAAAAAAAATTCTCAGAAACAGCCCAAAAAAACTGTTAGAAACACTGTCCAAAGCTGCTGCCGCTGCACCCAGCGCCGCCACCTTTAACCACAAACTTCCCGAGGCCGTTCCGGCCTCATCCGAACTCCGTTTTCGACATATTTTATATTGTTGGAAAGCTCTTAAAAAGTAAAATCTTTCTGTCATAAAATCTACTCAAAAACAGCATACAAAACAGTTGAAAAACTGCCTAGAAGCTGCTGCTGTAGCGCTGCCGCAGCCAGGAAAAACCACTACTGTTTTTTCTTTTTTAATGCACTGTTTGGCCCAGTTTTTTTTTTATATTTTTGATAGTATTTTCAGGTATATTTTACTGCTATTTTATGTTTAAAAACATTCTAAAAAATAGTTCCAAAAATGGCCCAAAAAATCATAAAAATCGCCGTCGAACCGCCGCCGGCATAGTCACCAGAACTAGGCTGTTTTGTGATTTTTTCTTGCCATTTTGACTTATTTTGTATTCTATTTTTTATACATAAATACTACGAAAAATCTCACCAGAAAAAATTATTTAAAACTATTAAAACCTTACCGCGATCTGTGGCATGTTAAAACCCGAACCACCGCCGGTGCTGCCTTTATCCTTTGTGTTCTTGGACATATTCAACTGTTCTTAAATAATTTAAATAGATATTTAAAAATATAAAATTAGTTATTACATCGATCTTATATCCTGAAGACTCACGTTCAATCTATCACGGTCAACCTCCGTGATTAAAAATAATAATTATCATTCATACCATTCAATCAAACATGAAAAAATAAATGAGGATCGTAAAATCTGTATTAGAACGCCTGCAAAATAAAGTTTAGCAACAGTTCTAAAACTACTCGGCTCCGAAAATCAAAAGTAAAAAACTAAATGGCTCTGATACCAATTGTTGGAGGCAAGATTGCCAAGATCTTTATTTTTGCAAACGATTAATGGAAAAAAATAACTGGACTGGCAAACATCAAAACGGGCTCTAAATAAAACTTTTGATGACAAACGATCAAAATAAAACTTGTGCACCCGAAGTTAGTTTAGATAAATACCTTTTTACCGGTCGAATCTTCAACTACAATTTGAATCCGAGCTGAAGCTCCTGTTAGATCTTTTACTGTATTTTTTTTATATAATTCCTGGATATAGTATGGCCTATAATCTTCCGAGAACTCGTACCGGCAGAACCAGAACTGAAGACAAGTTATGAAACTGGTTCAGCCTACCCGCATATATATAGGGCTATAGTAGGGACCTGTGGAGTAATTATGAGTAAGACTTTCAGTGGAACATAGACACGTATCAATGGTTTCTGCAATTAAGTAAACCTCATAGCGGTATCTGCAATTATAGAAAATCAGCAGCAATTTCTGTAATTTACATAAAATACTGAATTACAGTTCACACCACTAAAGAACTATAATTACACTCTAACCCATAATCTCAAGACCATATAGCATTGAGCTCCTGTTATTAAATGCATACCATTCTTTCCCACATTAAGATTCTCGATACCCGCCAATTAAATTTAATTATTGACAATTTAATTTAATTGACAACTTGATATTCCTTAAACCCTTCCGCTTAACTTATTTGATCGTCGGATAATTAAATCTACTTGCAGGGTTTGACCCGGTCAAAACTTATACGCTTCTTTAAGGGGGTATCGCCAATTCTGATCTTTCAAGACGTGAATTTCGTCAATAATTAATATTCGCCATATAAATAATACCGCTATCCAACCCACCGAGAATATAGACCCATATGAGATCGCACCATCTAATGAATCAAAACAACGAATATTAAATATACGCAAATCAATAATTATTTCAGAATTAAAAAGATAAGCACTATTCATAATAACCTTGGGGTGTGAATTAATTTATATAGTCAGTATAAAATTAGTTACCCCAAATGTCCAGTTCAATACACACAAAGTGTACAAGCACAGAGAGTCAGAACAATAGACGACGCTATTATCTATTTTTCGTAGCCAAAACATACATACTAAAATTTTGTGCTATAGTCATACTGATGGTATATCCATTTTCATCTAAACTGTGAATATAAAACTTATATTCTACAAGAACTCAAAATTTGATTTTCTATGTGCAAGCCGTACCCTACACACCAGATTAAATACTATACAGAATATCAGACATCCATGCATAACATTATAAAAATGATACACATACATTGCTCATAAAAATTTTCATAAAATAGAAAATTAATTTTATTAAAATAAAATTAAATATTAAAAATATAATTTTCAGTATACCAACCCTAACAGTTTAAAAGTAGCTAGACACCTTATGTTAGAAGCATGATTAGTTGACTAAGTACACACATAGGGAACTAAAATGATGAACTACGAATGAACTTTATTCTTAGAAACAAACTTAGGTTTGACATGGAGAGGGTTGTGTATTGTCTTATGGTGATGAGCAAGGGTCCATTGATGTCTTGAGTCGTGCCTTGTCTCGATCTGTCTCAAGGCAATCAGCTGCGTACATGTAGTATGGGACGAGAATACCGACGATGGTAAACTGCACATCATGGCACTTAGCCGAGTACACGTAGTACTGGATGGGAAAGATGATGTGGTGGGGACAAGGTGTATGGGAACATGAGTGTATGGGAGCGTAGTGGTACCATGGTGGTGAGGCCCATTGTGGAAACGTGACATTAAGTGACTTTGGGATGGGTTCTCTGGCGAGAGCCGAGTAATACTACTTACTTGAGAACGTTGAACTTTTGGAAGCTTGAACAAAAAGAACATAGTGGTTTTAGGTTGAACTCTTGCATTAGTTAGTGTGTAGTTGAGAATGAGATTTTTGGTAATATAAACAACGAGAACATAGTGAGTTAGGTTGAACCCTTGCATTGATTAGTGTATAAAATTGTGTATATCTTGTATGGATCTTGTTATGTATTGGTGTGTTATGGGTAGATTAATTGGGTTGTAGTTGTTCTTCTGACCGTGTAGCTCAAGGCATTTAAATGCCAGGTGAAGAAGAAATATACAAGGAGACGATCCTGACTGAAGTGAAGCAGCCCTGGACTCTGCCCGGCACAAAAGAAGAAACCATGGAGGAATTCTAAATTAGTTTAGAAATGTAATATTTTAATTTCATGACTTGAAAGCACTTTTTGTAATATTGAAAATTCTTTTTTCATATATTAAAGTCTCCCTCATTTGACTTATTCATTTGAGTTGAGTTGGAATAGTTAATTGCTTTAAAAATATATATATATGCTATTTTTTTACAAGTAATTAAGGAAAACGTCTTTTAATGATATGATCGAGAATCGAGCCATCACAGCTTGGTATCAAATCTTAGGTATACAAAATCTTAGTAGTCGAGTAATAGGTAGACTTAAGTTCTATTGTGTAAATTATATGTGTATATTTACTTGTTATTTGTAACTATTATATATCACATCTTTTTAAAAAAAAAAAACAAGGGAAGCCTAAGAACAAGAGTTCTTTTTTCTAAGACATTTTTTAAATATTGTAAGTCTTGTTTATGCCATCCTATAGATGTTTGACAATGAGCCATCATCGCCAGATGAGGGTTGGTTATCTGACCTCGAGTTCGACTCTAATCCAAAGGAAAAGGCACCGATACATGCTGAACCACTAGCATGGATCTTCCCTACTGATGAGATCGAGTTTCCACTAGAATCCCTCCTAGTTGAAGATTTGGGATAGATTATTGACCTTGAAGAACTTAAATCGAGGAATAAAACATTTATAGAGCTAGGTTGGAGAACCACCAGGACTCTCACCTTCTTCCCAGTAGGATTTCAAGTGTACATCTTGGTGGCCCTCTTTATTAGATGTGCATGGAAGACACCGGTAGTGGCTCCTTACTACTTTGGGTTGGTTATTATTATTCAGCAACAATGTCTGACCATGTACAAACTGGCAGTACCCTCGGGATTTGCCCAACGTGTTGGGAATGTAGTGTCTTATACCTTTCTGCAATACCAAAGGCCATGGGATGAATACCAAATCTTTCATGACGACGAATTTTTGGATTTTGACAACATCGACACCTATACAGAGACTTCAATCATCATATCCAACCACGAAAGAAGAGATCCACTCTCCCCCGATACATGGTATTGTAAGATCCATTGGGAATGTTATGGGATTACTGAGACGACCTGGGAGGTAGAATACCTTATTCGAAGGTATTACCTAAACTTGTTCCTGGATTAAATCAATCATGATTTATCTTTCATGTGTTTCCCTTTTTGTTGTAGTATTCAGTGGTTAGTATCACTAGAGTTTTAATATTCTGCTTATGTAGTAGCACTCTGCGATTCGTATTGCTAGAGTAACTCCAAGCTTGTAACCTTTCTATAATAAAATTTTAATGAAATGCCTTTGTGTTACATTTGTGTGTTCCTTGTTTTTGCGTTGTTGTGCGAACCATAATGATGTGTGCACCAAAGAACTCAAACTTAAACGAACAAATCAAGAAAATAAAGCACATATTCCCTTTTTCTTGTTGAAATGTCTAGACGTAGAGGTAGAGGGAGAGGACGAGGAGTCCAACCTGAAATACCCAAAGTCTTTATTTGCGACCCACCTCACCATGACAATAACTAAGCTCATGGATTGGGAGAACTAGCCCAAGCTCTGAGAGTGTTGGAAACCAATATGAACCCACATCCGCTACGTATTCTTCACGATCGAGCCTAGTTGTTGTTAGAATTTCAGAGACAGAGACCTCTCATTTTCAATGGAGACACCACCCCACGTCTAGCCGAATGATGGCTAAGAAAAATCAACAAGTTGATGGATATCATGAATATTGAAAATGACAACGACAAGGTTGCATTGGCAACATATTAATTGAAAGGAGAAGCCTATTACTGGTGGGAAATGACCCGAACCACGGTGGGCGTAACGACCCTTACTTGGGCACGTTTTGAAGAGCTCTTTCTTGAGAAATATTTTCCTCCTCCAAGCGAGATATGGTTCAAGAATTTTTGAGTTTAAGATAAGGAAAATTATCAATAACTTAGTATGCCAACAGTTTCGATGAACTGAGTCGATATGCACCGATTATAATCCCTGATGAGAATTCAAGAGCGAAAAAGTTTGAATAAGGACTTGAGCCCGTACTTAGAGGAAAGGTGACTGTCCTATAGCTACCCCGCATACGGCCAAGTAGTAAAGATCGCCTTAGTAACAGAGAGAGAGCTGAGCAATTCTAGAAGAATTTGGGATCAAAATAAGAAAGGAGGACCAGTTCAGAAAGGACCGATCTAGAGCAATAGAGGAGGAAATGCACAGAAGCCTTACTCATTACCTCCATCGAAATTCCAACCAAGCTTTGCAAGTGGTATGAACATAGTTGGGAAATGCTTCAAATGTGGACAAGTGGGACACATGATCCGCAACTGTCCTCAATGGCAATCAACTAACCCCAATGCAGAAACAGGCAACAACTCACATGCCCCGGTTAAAGGATCAGGACCTACCTATCAGCCCCAACCCAGGCCTGGACAAGCAAGAGATTTTGGTACAACCAGATTGCTTGTAGTCCTAAGAGTCTTTGCAATGCAAGAGGAGGAAGGATGTGACCCCTCAAGCATTCGTAGTAATGCCTTTTGGACTAACCAATGCACTTGCGGTATTCATGAGCCTGATGAACAATATCTTCACATCATACCTTGATCTGTTCGTAGTGGTCTTTATTGATGACATCCTGATATACTCAGTATCTGAAGAAGTACATGAACAGCATCTGAGAATAATCTTACAAGCCCTACGGGAAAATCAATTGTATGGTAGCAAATATGAGTTTTGGTTAAAGGAAGTTAAATTCTTAGGACACGTGGCCTTTGAAAATTGAGTAGCAGTAGACCTAACCAACGTTGAAGCCGTATCGAAATAGAAGCAACCTAGGTCAGCGTTTGAAATTAGGAATTTTCTAGGTCTAGTTGGATACTACAGAAGATTTATCTAAGATTTTTCTTGGTTGGCGAAACCTATGACCAATTTGACTAAGAAAGAAGTAAAGTATATATGGACGGAGGAATGTGAAGGTTCTTTCCAAGAACTTAAGAAAAGAATGACAAGTACCCCTATTTTAATCATCTTTGAAACAGATTAAGGGTATATAGTATATTACAACGCTTTAAAGGAAGGCCTTGGATGCGTTTGAATGCAGAAAGGAAAGGTCGTAGCCTACAGTTCCAAGCAACTGATGAATCATGAAAGGATCTACCCTGCACACGACTTAGAGCTAGTAGCTGTAATTTTTTCTTTGAAGCAATGGCGACACTACCTGTATGGAGAAGAATTCGAAGTCTTCACCGATTATAAAATCCTTAAGCACCTTTTCACTCAGAGGGAGTTGAATATACAACAAAGGCGTTGGATGAAATACCTGGAAGACTACTGGTTTACATTGTTGTGTCATTCAAAAAAAGCTAATGTCATAGAAAACGCCCTCAATCAAAAGTCTAACGCTCTAGTGGCCAATGTAGCCGTGAGGAAATGGAAAATGATGGATGCCTTAAACGAATTTCATTTGAAACCAACAGAGAGCGACAAAGGAGGATGTCTATTCGCCGTTATAGCCGCACCAATACTACTCACCAAGATCTTAGAAGCTCCAGCTACGGATCAAAAGACGAGTTATCTCAAAGCACGATATACCAGAACTGACGAACCAACTGACTGGACCATTCATTCGGATGGAAGTCTACAATTCTCAGAACAAATTTTTGTACTGGACGTTGAAGATCTACGAGGAGCTATCCTCAAAGACTTTCATCAATCTAATTTTTTTCGTACATCCGAGAATGAATAAGATGTACCAAGACATTAAGTGTCAATATTGGTGGGCCGGGATGAAGAAAGATGTTGCGTCTTTTGTTCCAAGATGTCTCACCTGTCAACAAGTCAAAGAAAAGCATCAAAAGCAAGGAGGAAGATTACAACCTTTGCTTATACCTGAATGGAAGTGGCAACATATAACAACGGATTTCGTCACTAGACTTCCAAGATCCTCACATAGACATAATGCTATTTGGGTCATGGTGGATCGATTGACAAAGTCTGCACACTTTTTATCGATAGGAATCACGGCGACACTCGACGCCCTAAGCTGATAGTACATTCAAGAGATTGTATGCTTACACGAAGTACCTGTTTTGATCGAATCAGAATGCGATCCCCGATTCACATCACAATTTTGGGGGAGTTTACAAAAATCTTTGGGCACAAACCTATGCTTCAGTATTGCCTTTAATCCTTAAACTAACAGACAATCAGAACGTACTATCCAAGTCTTAGAGGATATGCTACGAGCTTGTGTCATGGATTTCAAAGGCAATTCAGAAAATCACCTACCGCTGGCAGAATTTTCTTTTAACAACAGTTATCAAGTAAGTATCGGCATGGCATCCTACGAGGCACTTTACGATCGACCCTGTCGTTGACCTATCTATTGGACTAACATTGGAGAAGCGAGTCTTCTTGGACCCAATATTGTATAAGAGATGAAAAAGAAGGTGTAGCTCATTCGAGAGAGATTAATAATAGCACGAAGCTGATCGAAGAGCTATGTAGATCAAAGAACAAGACTGCTAACTTTTAAAGTTGTAGATCATGTCTTCTTGAAGATACTGTCAGGGTTGTATACTAAGAACTATTGATTTATTTTAGTTTTAGTATTTTATTTAATTTTAATAAAATTATTTTTTTATTTTATGAGAAAATCTTAATGAGTAATGTATGCAATATCATTTATTTAATGTTACACAAGATTGTCCTTTATTCTGCACAGTATTTAATCTGGTGTGTAGAGTATGACTTGTACACAGAAGACCAGATTATAGGTTGTTGCAAAATATAAGTTTAGTTCACGTTTAGATAAAAATGGATAAACTATTGATACGGCTGTAGCAGAGAATTTTAGTAGGCCTGTCTTAGTTACGAGGAATAGATAATAGCGTCGTCTACTGTTTTGACTCGCTGTGCTAATACACTTTGTGTGCATTGAACAGGACCACATTGGGGTAATTAATTTTATACTGGTTATATAAATTAACTCACACCTCAAGATTATTATAAGTCCTTATACTCTTAATCCCGAAATAATTATTATTTGCGTGTGTTTAATATTCATTGTTTTGATTCATTAGAGAGTGCAATTTTTTATGGGTCTATAGTCCCGGTAAATTGGATAGCGGTATTAATTATATGGTGAATATTAATTATTGACGGAATCCATGTCCTAATTGTCCGGGATTAACGATATTGTGGCACCCCGTTCCCCGGGCGTGTCGGGACATATGTAACTATAAATAAGGGACATATTCTAGCCGAATATTCATAATTATATATGATAATAAATACATCATTAATGGTTCAGAATTTGTTCTAAATACTTAATGATTATAGTTATCCAGAAATTTTAACAAAAGTTACATCATGTCTGTGGAAAGCTGAACAAAAGATCCAAAAAGTAGACATCCTACGTCTTCAAGCTGTGTCGTTAGGGTTAACCGGCTCCTGCCACTCTCCCTCTTCTTCGTAGTCTTCTTCCTCAATGAACACGCCTTCCTCAAAAGGTCCTTCTTCTTTACCTGTGGCAATAATGCCATGAGCCGGGGCCTAGAAGCAAATTTCGTAAACCGTCTAACAAACTCACAACAAGATATCCTACAATACATATCATATAATACCCAATACAATTTTTAAGGCCAAATAGACAGATAATTTAACGTTTTTAACAGGGTAAGTATATGTAAGAACAATTTTACAAGTGCGTGATGCAGATGAATGCAATGCAGTTGCCCAACCCGATTCTAAATCAACCAATCAAATTTTGAGTAACACCATTACGTTCTCATACGTTAAGCTCCCGTACACCAACGTTCTCAATCACGACGACGTATATAACCCAAAGTCAATCATATCCAACACGATAATCTGAATGGCACCATTACGTTCGTGTACGTTAAGCTCCCGTACATCAGCATTCCTGATCACTGCGGCATATAGCAGTAGTTCGGCTCAAGACGTGATACGACTCAGGACGTAACACGGCTCAGGACGTTCATGGTCCGAAGGTAAATCAAGATGACATAGTAATTTGAATGGCACCATTGCGTTCCCATACGTTAGGTTCCCGTTCGTCAGCGTTTTCGATCACTGCGGCATATAGTGGCAGTTCGGCTCAAGACGTGATACAGCTCAAGACGTCACACGGCTGAGGACGCACATGGCACAAAGTTTACATATCATTATAATAACCCTAATGGTACCACTACGTTCCCGTACGTTAGGTTCCCGTTCATCAGCGTTCCCGATCACAGCGGCATATAGCGGCTGTTCGACTCAAGACGTGATACGGCTCAGGATGTAACACGGCTTAGGACGTTTATGGTCCATTGTCAACACCCCCATCAAGAATGACTCTCTAATCATGATATTATTCCAAATCTTCCATCCTTATTCTAAATTCTCTGGCCAATAATTTGCGCACAAAACTCAACCCATAAGATGCCCAAAGTGTAATGCATTGATGCTTTTGGTACAACAACTCGTATCTTGAAGTACAACTTAACAATAGCATGATATAAAACTAAATATGACATGACATACAAACCAATATAGCATAAAGTACAAGTCTTTAAAGCATAAGGTACAACTCACTAAAGCATAAAGTACAATCATGCAAAGCATAACCACAATTTAAGTGACATAGAATCGAACCATTAGCATGAGTTCATTTCATCAAGGGCATCATATTCATGCACTAATTACTCACAAAGTTTATATAAGGTTCACACACTCAAGTCTCATAAGTAATGCACCATTCAAACACTTAGCCAATTTTAAGTGCAAGTTTAATTGCTAGTTTTAAATTTGCAACAGTGTTTCGAAGCACTTAGGCATTGATTTAATTTCTAAATTTTTAACACCAATTAGATAAAAATATATCCTACAACTTTTATGTTTACCACTAAGGTCAATTCCTAAGGTAAAAAGGTCATTTATTTTGTTTTAGTAAAAATCCTTTAGCACTTTATAGAGAAAATTCTAGAAATTGAGCCTCTGTTGGCCACGGTTTTGGGGCATCAAATCAAGGGTTCTAGGTATCAATTTTGGTGAGCTTATAGATTAAGATCTTCTCTACAAGTTTCATGTTTTGAGTTAGGGCATGTTATTTGTAAAAAGTTTGATATTTTGGCCAATTTATAAAGAGGGTTCAGTCAGCCCAAAAAGGGTCTGCAGATTGTGTTTTTAATAGAGAATGTTTGAAACTTTTGGGGTATCATCCGAACGTTTTTTGGGCTGATTTTTGCTCAAAAATTAGTTTGATATGTCAGCTACAAAGTTCATGTTTACAACTTCGTGATTTGGCTTCTATAACGTTAGGTTTTAGGTCTCACAAAAATGTGTGACAGAGAGGTCTGTCAGTCACTTAACCTCAACAGTGATTTTGGAAAGTGTTTCGACCCATCCAGACTTTCTATTTTTGGCTCATTTTTGGTGGATAGAAAGATAAATGTATCCTATACAAGTTTTCTGTTTCAACCTATGCTCGGTTCTCATTATAACTTAAGGTTTTTAGGTCTGCAAGTCAGAGTGGTCAAGATCTGACACTCTTTGAAAAAAATGAGATATCTGGAGTTCAACCAAATAAAATCACTTCAAACCAATTTTTTATGAAAGATAACTCAAAAATATAGATCTGGACATAAAAATCACTTTAATACCATTTTTATACATTTAGTTATGATTATTTAAAGTCGGTGGCAGAAAATAAATAAGTCCAGAAAATTAGACTACTTAGGGTTTTGCTTGCTTAGCTTATGTTATGTACATTTTTGACATGTTTTCTTTGCATGCATGTTGTAAAATCACATAAAACAAAACTTCAGAACATGTTTAGGCCATAAAACTCAAAGATACATATATGAAAATATATACAAAGCGTACTCATACATAAACAGTCCCTAAATCATTTATACGACGCTTTTTTGACTCATTCTTTGTTTTATTTTGTTATGGTTTATTAGAGAGATGGATTGAGGGGTATCTTGGGAGAGAATATCAGAAGGTTTAAAGGAGTTTCTTACCTTATTTGAAGACCTAAGAGTGGAGGATGGCTAGAGGACTTAGCTTTGGTATCTCCTCTGTCTCCAAAGACCTTCCTCCTTGAACCCTAATTCCTTCTTCTTCTTTTTCTCTCCAAGACTTGAAGAATACTTAAAGGAACATAAATTTGATCCTTCTCTCTCTATACTAACGAAAATGAGGAGGAGAAAGGGTAGTGTCTGGCTTGCTTATATAGAAAACTAGGGTAGTGGAAGTAATTATTAATGCGTAAGTAAATTTTTGATTTTTCTTTATTTTCATTGGTTGTGTGGGAAGTGGGAGGGGCTTGAGGTATGAAAAATCAGATTTTGGGCAGGTGAATTTCAGCCATGCAGTGTTTGGAAGACTAAAAAGCTGATTTTGTAATTAATTAGGGTTTTAAAATGTATTTTTGTACATTTTTGTATATTTTAATGCATAAAATATTAATTTTATGTACCTAAACCTACTAAAATTTATTATATTAATGTATATATAATTAATTTATTCTTTCAATGATTTATCATAATTTTGATAGCAATTAATTAAACAAGTATAAGCTTTTATGCTAGATTAAGCTAGTTTGACTAGAATTGGTTTTTTGACTTATTTATTGTGTAAAAATTTTAAATAATTATTTGTTTGATTTTGTTAAGTTATATTATTATATTAGTATGTATATTACTTATATAAAAAGTATTGGATCAAAATAATACTTAATTTATACATTTTTTTCTCATTTTAAAGCTGAAAAAGGCAAAAAGTAGCTTTTTGGGCACAAATTCCTTGGTGGCTGGCCATGCAAGGGCAATTTGGTTATTTTTGTTGTTGTTTTATATTTTAATAATTAATTGTATATAAATATCTGATTTTGGATGTCCATGTGTCAAATTTTGAATTTTTAGGGGTAAAATGGTCATTTTACCTTATTTATGAGAATTTTTGAAATATTTTATGTTATTTACTTAATTTAAGCAATTTTGAGACTTTTCTAAGTGTTAGGGTTTTACCTCTGAGTATTTGGTCTATTTTAGGATTTTTAGGTCAAATTTAGGGTTTCTGGGTTAATTAGGGTTTTTAGGCTAATTAGGGTTTCCTGTGTTCATGCAGTGACCTAGGTTTTCATTATCTATCCGTTGCTAATACTAGGGTTTGAGCTGGGTTGTTACAATCTAGGTGATTACTACTAGGGTTCGGACCGGGGTGTTACAATATACCCCATAAATAAATTTCGTCCTCGAAATTTCATGCGAAAGGTTGTAGATGATTACTTGCATCTCTTCTCTTCGAAGTTGTGCCCTTGAGTTTTTTTTTTTTTATTGAGGGTGTGGAGAAGGTTGGGTTGATATGTTCAACATTTTGGGAAAAATGATTGTTTAACCTTACTAATCTCTTAAACCGACTACTACGAAATTTTCAATGATCTTGTAGCATACTTGTGGCACAAGAATTGTTTAACTAGCAGAGATCTATTCCAACCAATCAGTTCCGCTCTATTTCTATTTTGTATATAGATAATCTCGTAGTGTTGTTCACACATAAAATCTCATATTGCTATCAAAGCGAGTTGAAAGCTTATTATTTTAAGCGGCTTTGACTGAAAATAGGAATTTTCTTCAATTTCTTTTATGCTCACTCTTACATACTTTTGATGGTTCAAAACTGGGTGTTTAGACTGCCCAGGTGAGATGGGGGTCTCGGTTACGTATAGTAGAGAACTTAAGTTAGTGTAAAATCTCCCGAATTTTTTTTCCGCTTGTAGCTACCGATGTGTCATGGGGTTTAACCTATAAAAAATGAGTGATCTTGGTGAGGACATCCATTATAACCTGAATGTTGTCATTTCATTGAGGTGACCCATAGTAACTCAAATGTTGTTGATGTGATCGTAACGATCCTGGCAACGAAGTCCGTAGTCACATGATTTCATTCCTATTCTAGTCTTTCCAAGTGTCGTATCGTTTCTCTTAGCTTTTGCCATTGTTCCTTCGCGTATTGGTACGTAGGGTTTGAGCGTTTCATCTAATGACTATATCATTTCTCACCGGTGGTTGATCACTTTAGGGAACATATTGAGTCGTATGATTTATTGTGGTTTGATGGTTAATTCCCCATCAGGCTCCTGATGCTCATAGTTGTTGTCAAAATTCTTTATTGAAGGTGGGGATGGCATGATTCGAGTTCAAAAAGGTTGACGTGCATACTCAGGGTATTCTGAGCTTGAGGTTATCTCTTGTTTTCAATTTCTCCACTGTCGGTACGAACCTATTATTTCTCGGGTTGTTGGCTTTGTGGGCCCACTATGAACTAGTCTAGGAAAAGTCTAAATCCCGTTACATGGTGATGTCACGAGTCTCTTGATGTGAAGCTATTGTTCCTAACTGTAGATGACTGATGGCATAGTTCTACTTGTCGGGTTCTTTAAAAAGGTGTAGTCCGTTGAGTAAACCCTTACTTAACCATTCCAACAGTCAGGGGTCTCAGTCTTTAAAACTTTGTTAAATTCGGACGTTGATGATACTTTGAGTCATAATGTTGAGGAAAGATTGCCCTATAATTCAAAGAGGTGTGAAGAGGTTCCTATGCATGGTCCTAACCTTTTGTGAAAGCATTGAAGCCTAATAACGTAATATCCTGACGATTGTTGTCACTCACAGACCTATGGGCAAGGTTTCGAAGATCGATGGACCAAAACACGCATGGAGTTTGATAAGGAGGAACAACTCAATTTTTACTGGTCTCAAAGAAGGTAATCGCATGGTAGTGAATACGTAAGCGTTTAGCTAAGGATCTTGGGGTGGAACCTAGATAATTCAAAGATAGGTTGAATTAGGGCAAGGGGTTATAGAAATTGTTACGGGGGTTTCGGAAAAGATACTTATAAGGGTGAAGTTGCGGGCTTTTAACGGTAGTTTATGCAAAACTTAGGCTACTCTGAGTGCTTTATCATCTAGGGGTTAGTCGACTTGTCAGTGTTTTGATCGTCTATCAGCTATCATAATAGAGTTTTGAGATTAGGGGGCTATCTCAATTCTTAATTATTTTCATGTTTTGGGATCACGTGAAATTTAGTGTGAGATTATGAGATAGCTTATAATTATGAGATAGTTTATAATGAATTTAAAAATGAACACTTGCATTTCATTCAAACACCTAACTGGTACAAGGTTCTTAAAAAGTTCACATAGCATTCACACAACCTTCAAACAAAAAGAAAAGCACAATGCTTAGCGTATTGAAGCCTAAATAAACAAATACGGACAGAAGTAACGGACAATTGTCTTGCATTCTCAAGTTGCTTTGTAAATGCTGTAGCAGCGCCACCGCACTTCCACATGCCAAAAGCCCTCTGGCCCCATACGAGCCCTGTTGATTATGACAACTGGTTTCTCAAGGTATGTTTTCGGACTGTTAAAGTCGATTATCGGGTTACATGGGTTGATGATTCCTCTCCTATCCCTTGGCTTCTGTGTTTGCATCCACTTTGCATCCATTCAGTCCCCTAATAGCTTTTTGAATCCTGATGGTACCTTCAGACGGTAGGTGGTTTCATCACATCTTTTCAATACCCTTAGCGGACCCATGTATCTTTGAAAAGACTCGGGCTTTTTCCACTTCCACGTCCTTTCGGGGAACACTCTCACATACACTCGCTCTCCGATACGATAGTCTTTGCGGTTGTCCTGGCGGCTCTAGTAGATTACTGCATCCGTCGCTTCATCATCATCTGGCTCTCGTGGCAGCACCTCTTGCGAATTATAAAAGAAGGTGATGGCTCGCTCCTCGTTCTCGTGGTCTTCCTCAAGTCCCTCCTCATCGTCTACTCCGAAGTTTCCCTCGTCCCCTACTACACCAGGTCCTTTGTTTGCTCCTACTTCCTCAACCTCTTCTTCTCCCTGAGATGGCCACTCGTTCGGAAACATCCATGCTAGTGAAAACACGTCTACTGGGTCTTTCTCTTCAGCGGTGTTCTTCTTTCGGGTCTGAGTCCTCCGGTTCCGATGCTGCCCACGATTCCCCAGCCGGTTCTACGTCGGACGCCATCCTAAAGTAAGAAAGATAGAGAAAATCCTAAGGTGAAGATTTTAAGTTGTTAAAATTATACGTGATAACATAATAGTACACACTCTATAGAGTTTCTACGCCATAGAACTCGCAGTCTCCCATTTCCCAAGGCCTGAAGGTTCACTAAACCTAGGCTCTGATACCAACTGTGACACCCCGTTCCCCGGGCGTGTCGGGACATATGTAACTATAAATAAGGGACATATTCTAGCTGAACATTCATAATTATATATGATAATTAATATATCATTAATGGTTCAGAATTTGTTTCAAATACTTAATGATTACAGTTATCCAAAAATTTTAACAAAAGTTTCATCATGTTCGTGGAAAACTGAACAAAAGATTCAAAAAGTAGACATCTTACGTCTTTAAGCTGCGCCGTTAGGGTTAACCGGCTCCTGCCACTCTCCCTCTTCTTCGTAGTTTTCTTCCTCAACGAACACGCCTTCCTCAAAAGGTCCTTCTGTTGGAGCGGAAAATTTTTTTGAACCGACGCCATGACCGTAAAAAACGACGTATGCGTTTTTCATGAAAAATGAGAACTATATTAATCTTAATAGTATGATTCCTTTATGAAACTTGTCAAAAAGTTTTAAAAAATTCCGAATACATTGATGACGACCTTGCAATATTCCCCCGTATGTCCCGGACGCACTACAATGATCACAGTGTGTGGGCACCGATTCCGATCGAAGAGTTCTTCCTCTTTTGGTTTCTTCTCACACACTTCTCTCTAAGAATGCAAAATTAATTGCCAAAAAGAGAGAGGGGGCGGCGGCTATGGTGAGGGGATTAGGATTTTTTAGGTTTTATATATATAAAGCCTCCTTTTGATATATTTCTCCATATATCAAAGATAATGTTAAGTATATATATTCTTTTTTCTAAAAGTAAGTAGGAGATATATATCTTCCATAAAACAAAAACCCCACCCCCTTATTAGGGCTGGCCGCCTAGGGAGTAATCCCTAGGTGTGCCAAAACCCAAAACCGCCCTTCAACATTTAATTTAATTCCTGAATGTCCCCGGTGGAAAAATTGACATTCTAATTAAATTAAGTAATTATCGAAACCAATAAAAAAATATTCGTGCGTATAGTGGGCTACGTGAGAGATCACGAGGAAGTATAGGACTCGAGCTAACTGTACGAGAAAACTGAATATCCCTAACCCTGTCCCCAAGTTAGATCCTTTCTCGCACGAATCAGAACTTATTCCACTAAAGATCCTGACTGAACTCCCGGCCCTAACTCAAATT
>JAOTRH010082539.1:0-17080 GCA_034768845.1 Heliamphora exappendiculata
ATTAACTTATGCATGCATGGATGAGTTAATCAAAATATAAGCATATAACATTAGATCCGTTCAAGAATCCTCATCAAGGTTAGTGTATTCAACTTTGATGAGTCAGTTCTTGAACTGTCTAGTTTCAGACAGATTGCAAACGTATAAATCTATATCGCAGTTGGTGGCTCACTGTTTTAAATGTTCTTTCTGATGAAAATTTTGGAAAAAATATCCTTTTGTTCTTCGAGTACATACTAGATGTGTTTAACAATTTTTTACACCACATCTACGTCATGAACTTAGAGAACTACGGGGATATGCTATCTGATTTTCTATAGAGATGGACTAAGTGGTATGAGCTATTTTATGCGATATAGATTGTGCATTTGTGAATGGAATATGACCACCTACTTGTTAGAGAGGAGTTGGAGCATAGGTTTCATGATGCATGCATACAAAAATTTTATGAATGTGTAAGGTTGAATTAGATTACGTAAATGTTGATGTGAATATGTCCAAAAAAACTTGAAAGAAGAAGAAGGTGGATAAGAGTTGGATTGATTTACCGACCTGCGTGTCACTGGCATACGTGAATGGAATTGATCAGTTCCTTATATTTGCGTACAGTAATAGAGCTGAAGGTTCATCGATCAGTTTTCCATGTAAGTTCTGCTGTAACTAGTACAATATGTCACGTAACGTTGTGCGAGAGCATCTTATTTTCAATGAATTTTTAAAGAAGTACAAAAATTAGATTTATCACGGGAAATCTTATGTTCCTTTGCATGGTAATGAAGAAAACCAAATATCTGTAAATTCAAACATTAGGGATGATGTGGTTTAATTGTTACACGAGAATATAGGAATTTCACACGTGGATACAAGTGTTGAGAATGATGAACTAATTGCAAGTGATCCACGAGAAAGGGCAAATGAAGAAACTATGAAGTATTTTAAACTTTTAGAAGACGCGCAAAGTGAATTGTATCTAGGTTGTACGATAGGAACTTGAGGAGCCTCATTAATGGGATAACTTGGGCAAATGGTGCGCAATGGGAATAGACTTCCTCTCACGTATGTTAGTTGAAAAAGTGTGCCAAAAGAGGTTAGGGTATCAATAATATTTTTTATTCATTTTACTCATGATTTATGTTGATTGCTAATTTTTTTAACTACGCTGCGTAGGATAATTTATCCTTTTGTCCGGAGGAGTTCAAGCCAGTTTGTATAAAGGCTTGCCAAAAGTTGTGAAAAGATCACAAGAACAAGACAAAAAGGAAATACTAGAAGCCTTACAACACAGATCCAAATATAGCCTCAAAAGTGCCAAAAAATATAGTGACAGATCAATGGAAAGAGCATGTTGAGTATTGGACAAGTGATGATGCACAAGTATTATTTGTATATATGAAATCAAATTTGTGGCAGCAAAATTATGTAAGTTAAACTGATGTTACAGGTGATAGTCCTTCAAAATTCAAAGAATCGAGAGTTTTGTGGACCCACACATAGGACTGGACGTACACACTTCTCCCAAGTTCGACAACAAGTATTGATGTCCACATATGGCTCTAAATGGATTTTATCTTTAAATATCATATTTTTCTCTAAAAAGTTTTTTTGTTACAATTTCAGATGGAACTTAAGGGAGAGAGGATTGACAAAATGAATGTCTATCTTAAGACACGAAACCAAGATGATTATGATGTGAAAGAAATCATGGTATGGTATTTAGTGTCTACTTGATAGTTACTTATTTCTATTTTATTGTCTACCAATAGTTTTAAAATGTAGAAACAATATAATGATCTACTCTCCGAGGTTCTAAAAGACCTACAGACAACTGTGGTTTGAGATCGTATATTTCATGAAGTGTTAGGAAAGCATGAACGTGGGTATTGTAGGACTTATGACAATGCGGTGCCTCTGAGCATGGTGTATCAATTGGTTAGTGGTCCATTCCAATCTATTAAAAATTGCTCTTCAACGATTGAAGAGATTACTCAGTAGGTGAGAGAGGCCATGAGAGAGGAATTCAACACGCAAATCGAGCAACTGAAGGCTCATATTGATTTATTGGTGTCCTAGGGTACAGATGGCTCTAGACAGGTGGAGTTAAAAAAAATTATATTTATTGTTTATGCATTTTTTTACATACACTCATGCATACAAGATGACATCCACCATATTATAGGTTCCGGATGTATCTAGAGGACATTGAATATTTAGAGAGTCTGTGGGAGATGACATCTTCAACAGTAAGCAGTTAGGTTTACCTCTTTGACCACCTTCTCCATGACCTAATGAGCAATAGGTATCTTTTATTTATATGCAACTTAAATAAATACAATCACACACACGATTGAGGTCAGAGGTGCTCCTACTGAAAACACTTAGTGGTATTCGGAGGTTGAGGGTGAGCCTATTGAAAACTCGGATATGTTATGTTTTTTGTATGGTTTAATAGTAGAGGTTATGGGTGAGCCGGTTAAAAACCCAATTATATTGGCCTCTCTTTTAATTATTATCTTTTCTTTTGATTATTCATCTTTCAAATTACAAATTCAAAATCTTAATCATGTGCATCCATTAGCAGATAGAAAAACAATTTACACAATTTGAAAGTGAGTTTGCATTGATTAGTATACATAATTGGCACTTATTTAACGATAGATAATGAAAACACCTTTTGAAAAAAAGTTATATTTTTGTATCAAAATGAAATTATCATTCTCCACTAATTAATTTTACTTGACAAGAACTGTGACACCCCGAATCTCGAGAGAATCTAGAGCAACAATTAATTAATAGGGCTGCGAAAATTAAATAACGATAATACCTATGTGTGCCAAAAAAAAGATATTATAGAGTTATATAGTATAGACCCAACTAAAATCTTTTTGGAATACATCGAACAATACAAGAAATAGGTGAATAACCACAAAACTGGTACTACGTAGCCGAGGAAGGCTGGGATGAAAGCGAGAAACTTTTAATCAGGACTCTATGTCCCCGTTCACGTACTCGTCAATAAGCTCTTCTAGCTCTTCGGAACCAGACATGAAATGCCAGATAAACTCACACCAACATACAAATATTTCTCATGTAACAGGTCCAAATATGACAGATAAAATAGCAGGTTAATCATGACAGTGATTATGATGAGAAATGATGCAACCAATTTAATTTTCTAATTCAATTAAAACTTAAGTTATTCTAGGTTCTCCCATCCCAGGAAAACCATCTTAAGACCCCATGATCCCAATCACGCTGATCAAGTTTACCGACCGACAAAGAGCGTTCCATAAGCCGTGGAATGACTGCGTAGCGGACTAAGTGTCAGCGATGGTCTGGCCCTTGGATCTCAGGTCAAGGTCCAATGCGGGATCGCGAAATCTAATTCCGATTATTACGCCACCCGAACCGCCTTCACCAAAATACAAATATCACAACAATGTGCATTTAGCACTTGGGGCAAAAACCTCTCAAAACAAATCAGGACATATAGCCAATATCACAATATTTTCAAGTATTCAAATTTTCAAGAATTCCAATTTAATCAATCACAGTACCAACCATAAGGTTCAATTTTCACTCTTTTTTAAAAATAAAACGGTGAACCTCGTAAAATCCACCAAATGATGATGTGGCATGATATCATATGCTAAAATTACGATTTTCAACTTACATGAGAATTCATTGCATGAATATGATTAATTAGCATGTAAGACAAAAGTGCACAAATTAATTTAAAGTCATCTCAAAATACTTAAGCTAAAACACAATGTGTATAGATCAATGATTTAACTAAATTTTCATGTAAGTAATTCAACCACTAAAATCATGTAAATATATCAAGACAATATCACACATTCTAATTATTTAATCATGCATAACACAACATAAGAAATCCAAAATAATAGCATTAATACTAAATGACATTTAATCACAGTTAGGATTTTCAGGTTCGAGCTACTAGTTTTAAGGTTTTTAAAATACTTAGACTTGAAAATAAATTTTGAGATTTGGTAGGCACTCTATTTGGAATGTTCTGAACACTTTTTATGTTTTATACTTTTTAAAATTTTGTCTTTAAGACCTCGGTTTTGACAAAATAATTTTTTGTGACAGTGTAGAGAAAAATTTCTAGAACAGTGGTGTGAACACTCAATGGCTTCAAAAATAGAAATGAGGACTTAGACTTAAATTTAATTTTAAAATTTTTACAGTAAAAATTTTAGAAACTTTTGATTAGTCTAAGATCACTCCAAAAAAATAGCAAAAATTAGATTGTTGACAAAAACTCTTTCTTGGTAGATTTGAGTATGAAGAAAACATGAGTTTGAGCATGAATCTTGGGTTTTGGTAAAATTTGGAGACGAGAGAAGATTTATAAATGAAACATAAATGTATAAAGATGTTGTTTTTACCTTGGTATAGCTTGGTGGATGATAAATTTGAGAGAACCTTGAAGAATACTAATTTTTTTCACTTTCTTTCTCTAAAACCTACTTTAAATACTTAGAGAAATACAAATATGATGGGAGAGTTCTTATGGTTGAAATGAAAGAGGAGAGGGTGTCCCTTTTTAAGTTTAATATGTTGGTGGAGGAATACTCAAGTGCTTATAAGACCTATAAGGCCAGAGCCACTAAAAATGCATGTATGAAAAGCCAAAATGATAAAAAGTGAGAGGTTTAGTGTCCTAATAGATATAATGGATGGTCATGCTTTATTTAGGCTTCAAAATTTGAATTTTAATTGTATAATATAGCGACATTGTATAATTAATAGTATATATATACTATATTGTCCAAGAATTGTCTTAAAAAATTAGCTTAATATATATTTTTTAGCATGATAATTATAGTTTTGAATTAAAATAATGGTTTTAAGTGTTACACTAAATTTTTATATTACAGTTTAATTATAGCATTATTTTGTTGGGTGATTGGGCCAAATTTTAATTTGTGTGTAATTTTGTAACTTAGTGTACATTTTTAACTATTTTTATATTAGTTTTAATTTAATTTGATAAATTTAAGTTTTTCAAACTCAATTTCATATTCTTGAATTATTTTTATCACTATTTAATTTATTATGTTTTTTATTAAGTCTCTTTTTAAATTAACATACAAGTTGGTATTAAATTATACTATTTTATTGGGTTGTATAGTTTTTATTAAAATAATAATGTTGTAGAAATTTGTATGCTTGTGTATGTGTATAATAAAGTTACTTTTGGATCTTACTTGTTTCATACTCTAGGATTTGTTTATTAGTATTATTATTATTCTTGAGATTGCTGTAGAGATTTTTTTTGATATATATATATATATATATATATAATTATTTTTGTCTTTTCATTATTACTATATGAATAAAGTAACTTTTACTTTTTACTTTTGAATTATTTTATTAAGTTGTAGAGAAGAGTGTAATTGTATATCCTCCCACATATATATACCTATACATTTATAATATTACTTTTGATTATTTTAATGAAAATGTAGTGTTGTAGGGAATTAAGATTTATTGATTATTTTATTGTGTTCTTTGTAGAGATTCTCTTAAGTATGTATGTATACTTGTATATACAAATCTTCTATTGGACTTTGTGTGAATTTGAGTTCTAATCACATAATTAATTATAAAAAAATTATTATTATTATTAATTAATTAATTAATTAATTTTATTTTAAAATTTTTTTCAGTATTGAGTGATCGTGACGATATAGGCGACTACACTACAAACATACTATCATTGCTATTATTATACCTTAAAAGCGGGTTCTCACAATTATATTGAATTATTAGTTTTGATTATAATATTGGGTTGTAGAGACTTATAAATACCCCTATACATATGTATAATAAGTTATATTTATCTCTTTAATTATTATATACACTAAAGTAACATTTACTTTTGATTATTTTATTTGATTGTAGAGATTCTCTTTGGTGTATATATATGCTTATATAAGTTAAATTTGTGTTAAAAATTGTGATTGTGTATTTGTTTAGTATTATTATTATTTTGAATTTTGATTGTAGATACATGTATACTTATATACACACACATATAGATATATACATATAATAAGGTTTCTTTTTGTTTCTTGATTATTATATTTAGAGTTTTGTAGAGATTTGATTTTTGTTTTGATTATTTTCATTGAGATTATGGATTGTAAAAATTTGACATTTGTTAATTATCATATTGTATTATAGAGATTCTCTTATATAGTCATACCTATATATACATATAAGGCTTGGTTGGAGAATACGAGTGTGAGTGAATTTATTATTTTTATGTATGATTTTGTGATTTAATACTTTATAATTTTATTATTTAATATTTTATACACTATTATTATTTTAAACTTTATGATTGCTATTATTATTATTATTATTATTATTTTCTTCTTCTTTTTTACATTTATTATATTATTTGGCTATTTATTTATCCTCTATTATTCTTATTATTTAATACTTATTTTATTATTTATTATTTTTTTTACAAATCTTGAAAATATAATTATCTTTTATTGAAAGTTAAAATTTTATTTGAATTGATTTGAGATATTGTATTTTATCTTATTGGAATAAAGTTGGCACATACTCTTAGGTGGTCTCACACATGACATATATGTATTTAGCGCATTTATTAATTAATATTGGTTGTAGAGAATTATGGGTGAAAAATATCTCAGGGACTTTTGTAAAATTTTAAAGGCGTAAGGGACTAGTGTGTAATTGTTGATACTAAGAGTTTTATGAACTCTTGGGTGTAATCTGGATGAGGATTTAAGTGTCTTCATATGACATTGATAACTTGCTATGAAATTTGGTGTCTTAGGGTGAAAGTATAGTTATTTTAAAAACTTAGAGTCGAAGTGTGATTATTGGAAATCACGGGGTTTAAGTTTTTTAGCATAATTTTTTCTTTTCGGTTGAATTTTCTTATTCTTTGAATTTGAAAGTTGGGTTTTGCTGTAATAGGACAACACATATAGATTGTTGGGCTTAAATAGTTACAAGGCCAGGTCAGCATTTCATAAGAAGAGTTTGGGGCTCGAAGTTTCATTTCTAAGTTTAGCTCTTTAGGGTTTTGAGTGAGTGTTCTTAGGGAAACTTAATGATCTTCGAGATTAGAGGATTTTCTTTTTGTTTTAAGGTTTTTGATTCTTGGGATCTGATTCTTAAGTTTTGATCATGTTAAGATTTTAACCATATTATGACCTAAGATTCTATCGGTTTACCGTCGTCACTAATCCTATTATTTAAAATCGGGTCCTTACAAGTACCCACCAAGGAATCACGTATATATACGTATATTGTATGATTTAAATACTTATTAAGTTTCAAAATGATTTTAATTGATTTTCAGGTGTTAGAGAAGGAAAAAGATTAAAAGATGGTGGGGCAAAACAATTAGCGATGGAGAAAAATTTATTTTGAATTGTACTTGTTGAAATAAGAAAGATTTATTTTGAGTTGTACACTGTTAAACTTAAATATTGTTTTGAGACATATTTAGTGCACTTTTAATATATTTTAATTTGTATTTGATGAATGTATACTTTTTAAATATTTTAATTTGCAATTGAACATATATGAATATTGTTATAAAGAGATAACATTTGATATATTGTTATAGATAAATGAATGATTGTTTGGATGTGAATGGATGGATAAATTTTTATTTTTATTTTTTGTATCAAAATTGTTACCGTCGCTAATATCAATAGTATTTGCAACAGACAAGTATTATGAGCATATGTTGCGCTGGTATTTAGCCATTGAAAAAGGCATGAACACATTTGCGACGGTGCAAAGCTGTAGCAAAAATACGGTGCCAAATAAGTATATATTTAAAATAGTATTTGCGACGGCACTGCACGGTTGCAAAAACAAGTTTGTAAATAGTATTTCCGTCGGCCATTGCTGTCTCGAAAAGAATACAAAACCGTCACTAACATTTGCGACGGAAAAATATATTTTTAATAAATATTTGCGTCGCAAAAAGTGCCGTCGTAAATATTTATGACGGCTATGTGCCGTCGCAAAAACCCTTTTGCGACCTGGACAATAGCCTCCCCCATTTCCTGTCGCAAATATTCTTTTGCGACGGTAAGAGTATTAGTTGCAACGGCATCGAGCCGACGGAAAAACCTTTTATCTAGAGCCGGTCTTAAAAATTTTAAGACCTTTTATCTAGAGTGGTAAAAACCTTTTATCTAGAGCCGGTCTTAAAAATTTTAAGGTTCAAAGAGAATTTGAGATATGTGGTTCTCATAAATTTTAAGATAAATTTTAAAATTAATTATAAAAATTTAAGTAAATTAAATATATTTGTAGTCAAATTTTAACAAAATTAAATTTATAAAAAAAATAAAACAGCATAGTATCACTTATATATCAAGTTTTTAACTTATCTATTATAAACTTTTTAATAATAGAATATTTTTTAATCCAATATTTTTGTATTTGACTATAATTAGTAAAATAGGAATTAAGACTTTAGGAATATTAGAAAGTTATGATTTAAATATATTGACCATAATTTTTAATTTTTTATATTCTATTCGTATTATTTAGCATTTTAAATAATTAAAATTCTCGATGACTTAGAATAATAATAAAATTGCTGCAACTTAAACATGAATTTTTTTAAAATATTTATATTGAATTTAAATTCAAATGGGTCCTAAATTTTAACAAGAAATCAAGGGTCTAAGGCGGCAGCATTACCGGCTTTTCCTTAGTTCGGCTGTGCTTTTATCTTGAAAAAAAAAAGTAGTGAAAAAATATTAGTTTTTTATGAACTTTTTAAAGATGTTAAAAAATATGACTCAAAACTTATTATTATTTTAAATAAAAAGAACCCCTTTTTTTGGGGATCCAGGCGAGATTTTACTACTTTTTATGAAAGTTAAATAGTCACTACATTTGGTACATTAATTATTATTATATATTATTTTTTTGGAAGATGGCGCGAGAGCTCCACAATAGAAGTGTTTGGCAAAGTTAAGACGATTTGAGCTTACTACTATTAACTATTTTAATTATAATTTATAATTATTATTTTTTAAAATTTTGGGTACAATTTAAAATTTTTACGAAACACTCAGAATTTTTACTATAAATTATAATATATAAGTTATTAATTTCAGTAATGCAAAACACTATCAATAAATGAAATAGAGATCTTGATTAGAGGTAATCAAAATCTGCATATATCCAAGAAAAAAAGAAAGATAGCCAAATGTAAAGAGAAGTAATGAAGATAAAAAGTCATTTATCTTACCTTTTCTGTATGTGATAATGGGTTTTCAGCCTTCATACGAAAATGAAGATAAAAAGGGAACTCATACATGGAAGCTTTGAGACTCATTAAAAGCACTTTAATTGAATCCAAGATATGGATAAATTATTCAGTGTAGGGTGTGGTAATATTCATTTTTATTTAGATCATACAATATTTTATTTTAATTTAAACTATACATTTGTGTGAATTTTATCATTTTTATGTGAAATTTTCACAAATATATGGTGTAAATTAAAATAACTTTCCCCACTCTCTTGGCAATAATTTTTACAAGATATAGATAGGCTCAGAATAGGTGAAATTAATTTATTAGCTTATTGATTTATTTAAAATTATAAATTTTTCGTGTTTAATAAATTTTTTTCTTTATTTAGTCAATCTATTATATTTTTTAAACTCTTCTTAGTGAAACGAGTGGAAAAAATAAAATTTTTTAATCAAATGTAAAAAAATTCAAAAAAAATAAAAATAAATCAATAAATTAAAATTTATATTATTTAAGAAAAAATAAGTTAATAAATTAATAAACAATATTTGTCCAAACAGAGCCATAGTTACACCACGCCGGAATTTTCGTAGATTTGCCGACAAGAAGCCGTAGGGATAAGGGCTAGATGAGGCTGACGAAGAAATCTCACGCTTTGTTTTTTTCTTTCTTTTTTCATTTTTTGGGGGGCCATATGATGATAATAATCATTTTTTTGTGATAAATGGAGTTGAAGATGACGGATATTAAGGCCTGTCAACTTTGATTTTTTGGGTTTATAGCTAAAAATATCAAAAAAATTAAAGTTAGAGTTAAAGTTAAAGTTATTTGTTTAGTTAAAAGGTAAAAAAAAATTAAAAAGTTAAAAAATCAAATTAAAACACAAAATTTTAAAATATTTTATTTAAATTCTCATACTTTTAAAATATATTAATACATTTCATTCATAACTTATTAATTACTACTACTAAATTACATATAATTGTTAATATTAAATATATAGAAAGATAAAATTGTTCAATTTAAATAAGAAGTAAAAAAGTTAACTTTTTATCCAAATAACCAACTTTAAAAAAAATAGCTTAAAAGTTCAGTTATCAAACAATTTATTTTGAACATAATTTAGTTTTTTAATTAAAAACGTAAAAAAATAAAAAAATAAACTATTAAGTTAGTTGCCAATTGGGGCATAAGTATGCTTGGGATAGCTTTTTTCGACTTTTTTAATTCATCAAGGAAAAAAAAAACTTAAAAGTATATTCGTTTTGGACAAAAATTGAAAAAAATCACTAAAAATGAACAATGCTTTACAAAAGTTTTAATGTGGCCTTTTATTTCCTTTGTCAAAATATTTTATTTTTTTCATTTTTCATGAAGAGGATTTTTTTTTAAAGTATCAGCGTTTGGATTAATATGAAAAAAGCTTTTAAAAACCAAAAAACCAAAAAAAAAAAAACCCTATCCCAAACGAAAATGCTCATATTGAAGGCTGCGGCAGTGTCGGTGTTTTATTAATGTTCATCACCACCTTTGACTTGTACAAAGATTAGGGTTCAGATCACAATAAGGTTTTGAGTAAAAAAAACTTTCAAATTAACTCCATGAGTTGAATCAAAACTTTGTTTGTATCTTCTTCTTCTTCTTCTTCTTCTTTTTTTGAAGAAGCTTATTGGAATGCGTCTTGTATTCTACTATATTATTTTTATTTATATGTAATTGAATTAGAGTGAAATTAAAAATTTACTAGAATTATTTATGTATAGAGTTTATAATAATATGAATTTATTAGAATTTTTTAGAACTTCTACTTTATAAATATGATACTACTAGAGTTATAGGGAGAATGTCGTAAATTAAAAAATTGAAAGGTTAACTAGTAGAGAGAAGAGATATGAGTTCTGTACTCTTTAAACATTCGACGTTAGAAAATATTTTTTCTCTCGCTTGTGGACGTAAGCTGGTGTAGACCGAACCACGTAAATCTTTGGTGTCCCACGTAGGTTGGGCGATCGGAGCAAGGTATTTTTTTTTTTTTTTGATTTTGTATTGTATAAATCAGAAAAATTTTTAATTCACACAAAGGAAAAAAAAAGAAAAAAAGAAGAAGAACATAAAGGGTGGCGGCGCACATAATCTGCGTTTTTTGAGTAAGGTAGAGGCGATGTTTGTTGTTCCATCAAGCATGAGTTTTCTTATTCAAAAACGGAAGCACCAGATTTTAATATCAACGTTTGGGTAAAATTTGTTTTTGCACAGAAATCACGGTTTTCTTTTCGAAAACAGCGCATCAAATTTTTTTTCCCAAACGGCGCAACAGTTCTCAGCAAGGTAGGATTTGGTTTTGCACCAAAATCGGTGAAGCTTGATATTCACTGAAACGTGATTCATAGGTTGCCTTAAATCTTAGGATTTGGTTTGGTGCCGGTAGTGTCCTTTTGGAATTTTTCACAAGGGGTTTTATCCAGTGTGGTTGCAGTTCTGAATTGACAGTTCAAAATTATTTATGTTATATCGGTTCGTATATATAACAAAATAATTAAATGAGAAGGTGTCTTTTAAGATTTTCAGGCACTGCGAATTCATCGGTATTATCAGATTATTCTGTTTCTACAGCGTTTGATTGGATTAGACAGATCGACTTAGATTGAGATTGATCGGGTATAATCAGGAACGATAGGGTATAATTATAATTGATTTGAGCTGCGTGGGACAAAATTTACACATATTTGATATTGCGATGAGTTCAAATTGTGGGTATTATCAGACACAAATCTAATGGCGTTGAAGAGTTCGAGTTTCGTGATTGAACCTTTTAACGGGCATAACGACTTCACCTTATGGCAGCAAAATGTGAAGAACATTTTGACGCGCAAAAAACTGATGAAGGCTCTAAGAAAGAAGTTAGAAAAATAAAAAACGATGAGAATGTAGAGTGAGAAGAGATATAGGATTTGGCGAACAACACGATTCGGTTGTATCTCGGTAATAGCACTCTTCGGAAAGTCATCAACGAAAGAGATTCGGCGGAACTATGGGCTAAGTTGGAGAGCAGGTACAAGTTCAAGACATTAACGACTCGATTGTCTTTAAAGAAATAATTACATGCATTTCAGATGGCAGAGGAAGCGAACTTTATGGAGTACTTGGACAAGTTCAACAGGATACTAACGGAATTGGTGCGCAAAGATCGAAAACGAGAATAAAAAAATTCTCCTATTTATTTCATTGCCTTCATCATACAAGCATCTGAAAATTACACTGATGTTTGAAAAAGATACTCTTGCATTAGATGAGATTGTAGCTGCTATTATATCTCATGAGGTGTTAAAGAAGATCGAGAGTGACAAATCCTAAGGAGATGGTATCATAGTTGCATCAGGTAGTGAGGAAGTCAGAGGTAGAGCAACAGTAAGAAATGAGGGGTCCAAAAAGAAATGTCATTTCAAGTCAAGAGGTTACAAAGGAAAGTGCTACTACTATTACATTGAAGGTCATCTGAAGAGAAATTATCTAAAGTACAAGGCAGACAAGGAAAAAAAAACAATTATCAGAGACAGCAGTTACATAAGGCTCCGATTATGAAGAATCAGAAGTGCTTACAGTTACTTTACGTATAGAAAAATTAGATTGAATATCAGATTCTAAATGTTCATTCTACATGTCTGCAGTCAGAGAATAATTTGATACGTATCAGTCATGCAATTGGGATACTATGAGAATGGCAAACAATGTAGTGAGCAAAGTTGTTGGTATAGAAACAATACGATTTTTCAGGCTTGATGGGACCGTTTTGATCTTGACTGGAGTTAAACATGTGCCGAATCTAAGGAATAATTTGATATCTTTAGAGATGCTGGATTTGAGAGGTTGTGGGTTCTCATCCAGAGGTGGAGTTCTTTGGGTTTCAAAAAAAAAAAGGAATGTACTACAGGAACAAATGATTGACAACCTATACAGGCTTGTAGAGAATGTTGTGACACGTGGAGCTATTGGCATACATCAGATGAGTAGTATAGATAGGCCACATACACAGAAAAAGTCTAAGGGTGATTAGGGTGAATAACAGTTGCAAAAAAGCACCAGAATAGGCACAGGAGTACGCGAAAGCAACGAGATAGTACAAGTGCGCAGGTGAGCAAATCAAATGTTATATAGGATGCCGACAAGATGCAAGAGTAATAGTTGTTGAATATTCAAAGGAAAGCTTCAGAAAACGAGACTAATACGACAGACGTGATGGACAAGTGCACACCTCGACAGAAGCGAGTCTCATTTGCTCTTGATTTGGTTAGTGGCAGTGATCTCTCTAATTGTGTGCACAAAGGGGGAGGGGTGGGGACACGTTTTTTTACAAAGTAGTGAGCTTTGTAGGGCACCTGAGTTGGGGTGTAAACACCTCGGTATATAGGTGCGGGCCATGCTGTTTGGGTGTGGCAGTTCGACGACGACGACAGTAGAATCGACATCAACGCATGTTATCTTCAGGGTGGTTTGTAGAATTCAAGCCAATGTAGATATTATTGGGTTGTTTCTTGTATTATACTATATTATTTTTGTCTATATATAATTGAGTTTGGGTGAAATTAGGAATTCACTTGAATTTTTATGTATAAGATTTATAATAATATGGGCTTACTAGAATTTTTTAGGGTTTCTATGTGTGTGCTTATAAATAAGACACTAATAGAGCTATAGGGAGAAGGTCCTGAATCAGAAAATTAAGAGGTTAACTAGTAAAGAGAACGGGGATGGATTCTATATTCTTTTACATTTGACGTTAGGAAATATTTTTTCTCTCGCTCATAGATGTAGATTGGTGTTAGGCCAAACCATGTAAATTCTCGGTGTTAATTATTTTCTACTTTTTGGTGCGTGATTTTGTTTCTGTTCACATTCTGGGATTGGTGTTGAAATTTCAACAAAGCTCACCCGTAGTTAGTAGATTAGTGGGATATTTTTGCTTATTTGATTATTTAATATTGTACATTTTTATTTTTAGTGAACTTTTTTCATCATTTAACACCAATCACCATATATAAAAAAAGGTTTAAAAAAAACTAAATTAAGCTAAAATAAATTAATAAATCAAATCTTATGTTGTTTATTTTTATCATGATTCAAATTGCATGAGGGTTTGATTTTTTCTTTTTGCTTTTTTTTTTTAAAAAAAAACATTAAATCTACCGATCCATATCTAAGTTGGAGTTCTATGGGAATCCATGCACTTGCTGGTCTTGTGAGGTCAGGTATATTTGGTGATTGGTGTTGAAAGAAGAAAACGCCATCTATTGAGGGAGTTTGCTAAAAATTAGTTTTTAGTTTTTAATTTATTACTCAGAAAAAAATTAAGAAAATTTAAACATATGCTTATAACTTTTTTCTTTAACTTCTTATTTTAAATTAACAAAAACAAAATTTACTGCTTAAAAATACAAGTTCACAGTCATAAAAAAACATTTGTAATTTTTGTTATAAGTCGCAATCACATTAATTTTAACAATAATTTATGAGTTTATAATTTTAACTACATCAAACATTCTCTTTTTGCTACCAACGCACATTAACAGTAAGAGCTCAATTGGTATTTTAGATAAGATTGGATAAAATATAAGAGATAGGTAATATTGTGAATTTCACATATTTTTTTTAATATCAAGAATTATATAATGAATTTTATGTACAGTGAGAAACTTGATTCATATTTAGTTAGAGTGGAATAAAGAATGAGATAAGAGTTGTAGAATTATTTTTTACCGTTTGATAATGAGAAAAAAATAATCTACAGCCTGATACTAATAATACCAGTGGAGGTCCTCTTATTATTAATACAACGAATTGAGTATTACTAATTTATGAATTGTTAGATTATTAGGCCTAATCTCGTGATACAAATATGAGATTAATTATCTCAAAAGACAAAATCTAATTTGTAAACCTCACTTATATTTTAATCAAATCCCGACCCTCACAAATCCGGCAATCCAAACAAGCCCTAATATTTATGTTTTTCCCCTCACTCAAATATACCCAATCAGCGTAACAAATAATGTACATCATTTTAAAATACGGAAACACTAATATTCACAAATTTTTTGACCGAACAAAAAATGGCCGAATGAATGCTTCAATTGCTTTGATATAAAATAGTTATAAAATAAAATGGGTTCAAAATAGTATTATGTTATGCTTTATTTAATAATTTATTTTCTTAACATATTTTTATAACCGGAATAGTTTATTTTATAGTATTTCTTAATTTTACTACTCACAAAAAAATTTAAGTTAATTGAATATCTGTAACTATATGATTGATTATATTTGTTTAACACTATTTTTTGTAAGATTATATTTACCATTCATTTATTTTTAAACAAATGCGATCTAGCCACATAACTATCAATATCTAATTAATTTAATTTACCTAATAAATACTACATAATAAATAGTTTTAATCATATAAATATATGAAAATATCAAGTCTCTCAAAATAAATCACCAAAATAATTAATCGTCAATGATTTAGTTAGCATTCTTTACTCTCGTTATCTCATGTATTGCTTTTTTATTTTTTAAAGTTTAACTCTCAAACATTTTTAAGTTTTACTGTACACATTTGTTTAATTTATACTTTTACAATTTATTCGCCGATATCTATTAATGAATATTAATGCTAAATATAAAAATATACAAAAATGTAAAAATAACTTTTTAAGATTTATTTTTAAAAAGTTCTAATTAACTTAATTTCTTGTTTGGCAAGAAGTTTAAAGTTAGATTTTTGTCTTTTGTTTTAAAGTTAAAAAAACTAAAAAAAAAACCTCAATAATTTTGTTACTATAAAAAAATGAAATGAGCAACTTGTAAAAAGTATGAAAAACTTCTCATACATTTTGATATTTAAATATGAAAAGTTTCTCATAATACGCATGCATATGAGAATATTTTCAAAATTTAATATAGAAAACTTCTCATACATAGTATGAAAAAAACTTCTCATATTTATTTTTCTTAATTTTTTTATTATTAATTTTAAATGAAATGAGCAACTTGTAAAAAATGTGAACTATTTTAAATATGAAAACAACTTGTAAAAAATGTGAACTATTTCAAGTATGAAAAATTTCTCATACTTATTTTTCTTAATTTTTTCATTCTTAATTTTAAATGAAATTAGTAACCTATTAATAAAAAAATAAGAACTATTTTAAGTATAAGAAATTTCTTATACATATATTTTTTAATTTTTTTTATTCTCAATTTTAAATGAAATGAGCAACTTGTAAAAAATATGAACTATTTCAAATATGAGAAACTTCACATACTTGTTTTTCTTAATTTTAAATGAAATAAGCAACCTATGAATAAAAAAATGAGAACTACTTCAAGTATGAGAAACTTCTCATACTTATTTTTTTTAATTTTTAATTTTAAATAAAATGAACAATTTGTAAAAAATATAAACTATTTTAAGTATGAGAAACTTTTCATACTTATTTTTTCTAAATTCGTCGTTGTTTGCAGCACCAGAGTTTTTGCGTAGCGCTTCAAGAATTTTGTCAATTCATCGTCTGTTTGTAAGGCTGTTATATGGTTTAGTTTCTCATAACAGGTATGTGTATGAGAATATATATTCTTATATAGTGATAAATGAAAAACTTTTGATATATTATAAAATTTGAGTAGAAAATGTTTTTAATAATAGGTATGTACATGAGAACATTGTTATATAGTGATATATATAAGAAACTTTTGATATATTTTAAAATTTAAGTATGAGAAAT
>JAOTRH010082550.1:0-17079 GCA_034768845.1 Heliamphora exappendiculata
ATAAACAACCGACTTTTATTACAAAAAGGTGCTTATAAAATCATGCTAATGCTTAAAAGCGTAATTTTTGAATTATAAAAGTTTAAATTTTATATTAATCGTGATGATTATTACAATTTATTTTGTTGAAATTCATAACTTTCAATTCTCATTCTCCTGTGATTGTAACTAGACAGATTTATCAAATATTCACATATTATTTCGTTCTTTTTTCAAGACCTATTTCGTAAACAAGATAAAGGTACCAAAACTCATAAAAGGACAAACATTTCTCCTTTTACCTCTTTTTATTTCTCTATGTATCTCTAATATTTGGCAGGTTGAGAAAATGGAGCCTTTGAATGAGAACATAGTGCTCATTTGGCTATCGATTTTAAATTAACTTAAAGTCGACTTTTTAGCTTTTAATTTAAAGTTCAAAAAGTCAAAAAAAAAAATTTAACTCAAAAACTTTTAGCCTTTTTTACTTTTTACATATTTTTTTTATATTTTTAAAAAATATCATAGCTTTTATTATACACACCTATTTTTATAAAAATTATATTTTTAAAATTTACTTGTCAAAATCTATCAAATAAGATCTATATTAAATATAAAATTATAAAAAATTATAACAACTTTAAACAAATATTTTTGTTTTTTGGCTTAAAAGTCACACATTTCTCAATGAAACGAACTTTTTAGCCTTTTTATTTAAAGTAGCTTAAAACTTAAAAATTGACTTAAAGCCAGGTTATCAAACGAACTCAATTTGTTTCTCTTGCTATGTTATTTTGCTCAAATGTGATTGTATTAACTAAGTAAATAATATTTTATAAGTACATAAATATATATATGAATACAATAAAAGTAAAACATAAGTATGTAACTTATCTCACATTTTAACTCTATTTTTTATTGTTTATTTTTTTAGTAATTTAGGGTTAGGTCCCATTTGGAAATTCCTTTTTGGGTTTTGTCCCAAAACAATAATGATTTTGTAATATGTCCCATTTTTTATTTTTCTTCATAAAATATCCTCAAATTTTAAATTCACCCAAAGTTAGAAAACATTATCTTCTTCTTCTAAACAACCAAACAACAAATAATCAAAACTAATAATAAAAAAAAACAATAACTTAACAAAATTTGATTATTCTTCTTCGTGTTTGTTCTTTTCGTATTCATTGCGCTTTCATCGCATCATTTCAAATCATCTATTATCGATTCGCACCACATTCGAAGCATATGAAGAAAAATATAAAGATGAAAAAATTAATCTACAAATGAGACATATTTACAATCTGCCTAAGATGGTCCATTTCAACAAATTATTTCATATGTATCATTTTTTAGAATGAAACATCAAACATAAAATGAAATAGCCAACAGAAATGATATGCAAAATGAGACATTTAACAGAAAATAATACACCAAACATAACATGATAGACAAATCAGTTTTCTTGTTATACTTGTATCATTTATAGTAAATAATGATACATAAGTTATGATTTTCCGACCATGTTATGATTTTTATTTGAATCATTTTGTAGTGTTATATAAAAAAAATGATGTTCAGTTTTTGAACATATAGTATCATTGTATCATTTTCAGTAAGCTGTATTTATAGTTACTGTATCATTTTCTGCAAATTACTCAATATCCGTTTGAAAATGGTGTTATAATATATTACAACGAAAAAAACTTTTCATTGAAAAAAATGAACAACCAAATATTAGAATCGAAAATGAAAATAAAAAAAAAACTCAATAATGGATTAAAGTGCAAAATAATAGATAAAAATACAAAACAAACATGAAAATAGCGTTAAAACTTACAAGACAAACAGATTTATGAAAATTTCAGATATGCACTAAGATTTCCAGATGCAATATAGTATACGCCGGTCAATAATGAAATAAATAATTGAACCCAAACTCACGACGTGATATAATCACAATTGGTTAGGAAAAGATTCTGTCAATAATAAAAATGTGAAATAGAAATGAATAGTTATTGCAAATTATAATATTTCTTTTTTTGTGTAATTTTAATTAGAATAGATAAAGGTATAGTAGTCCATTATTTACTAAAAAATTTTAAAAAGGGTTTTATGGAATACTATACTTTTGATGAGAACTAATTTCCGAGCACCTCATTAAAAGGAGATTTATCCATAATTTACGCTTTATTTTTAAATCCTCATCCTTTACCAACTATTATCACTTGGGTGTAATATAGTTTTTCACTCGAATTAATTAATTCGAAAAGTCTGCCAATAACTCCTATAATTTCAACTGCCAAATTTTCGAATTGTTTTGCTCCTGTATCAATAAAATACAAAAATAGAATGAGACAATATAAACTCTAGACAAATTCAATAAATCTAAAACCATGAAAAATTGAGTAATTAATTTTTAAATAACTTAGTTGACATTATAGAATCCCATAAATAAAGGGATTAAATTTTGGAGATAGATACAGAGGAATTTGGATGGGGATTGTGTGGGTGGATGTGGAGGATGTTTTTATATTATTATTGATACCATTATTTTGAAGTGTCTATGGATTGGAACAATTCGTTCAAACCGTCTAATTCAATTCAACCACCATAGTAATTAATGGTTTTATCCATGATATGATTGAGTAACATGTCTCTCAATTCTTTTTTCTCGGGTGGTGGTTGAGTTACCGTCTTTGAGTGTAGCCATTCGCTTAACCCAACTTGACCAACAAATATGAAAAATTTTAAACTTTTGCATTTATTATAAGATTAAATTGCTTAATACTTTAGTAGTTTTGTGTAAAAACTATCATTTGGTCTATGTATAGCTTAATTGGTAAATTAATGATCTTTTGAACTTTAAATTTATTAATCATAAAATCTTAAATTAATAAAAAAAACTATTATAATTAGGTAAAAAATAGAACAAGCTCAATAAAAGAAGTTCAAAATAGGCAAGTTCAAACCGCCAAATCAAACCGCATCCACCCATGAACCCATCAAACCAGTTGGCTCAAAACTGCGGAATCCATTGGTCTGCAGGTAATAAAATTAAAAACCAAATACATATGACCGAGTGATGGGTTAGAGGCCAATCCAACTCAACTCGACCTATGAACATCTCTACATTTATTAGTGTATTTAGTTAGGAAGGATAGAAAGAAGCAATTAAAAATATGCCATGTAAGAAAGAGATTATATTCTTTTAATGAAATTTCAAGATTAGTAATTTAGAATTTTTAGAATGACTACTACATTCCTAGATAATATAGTATAGATATATAGATCTAAGTATGATCCTCGCCATTCAAAGCAGTAACTATTGAGTATGCACATTGAATTTGAATTTCCTTGACAATTTCTAATCAAAAGTCGCAGTGGTTGAAGTTTATGTGTCGTTATTGAATTCAAGTTTTTCTAGTTCGTAGTTGAAAGTTTTAGATTCAATCAGTTTCTATTTTTGGTTTTAATAATGAACCAGTTTGTTGTTCAATTTTGTTTTTGCGATTTCGTTTGGTGCTTGATTGGCGATTGACATTAAGTTCAATTTTAATATTTTTTTCAAATTATTTGATGAGTTTCATTGATTTTACATTAATCTACAGTGTTTGATAATTTTTGGAATCGAATAGTTTTTAATGAAATTTTATTTTGTCTCATTTTTTGATGTAATGATACATTCTAACATAAAAATAGACTGTCTCATTTTACGTACAAATTTGTTGCTTTTCAATTGAACATATGAAATATCTCATTTCATGAACAAATAAAATATTTTTCCTTACACAAGTAAATATATAATTTTCTGTAATGGGACATTCTAAAATACTATTAGACATTGTCTCATTTTATACACAAATTGAATGTTTTCAACTACAATAGGATAACATCTCGTTTTCTATATAAGTGAAACAATTTCAGTTATACAAGTAAATGTCTCATTTTTATGTAGAAATGATACATTTGTCATACAATAATGTTTTCTTTTATTAGAATATGATACATTTTAGTTTTCTAGGCTATTTGATTCGTGGAAGGAATATTATGGATATTCCTTTGATTTACTTGTGCAAAATGCAATGGATATATTGTTGGTATTAGGATTCATAGGAGTTGAACTTATAAGCAGGCAGTTTGAAGTATAATATTATCGATGTTACTTTGGTATGGTTAACTTTTTATTTTTGGGACAGTCAAATTGTTTGTTGGACAATAATGACGATATACAAATTATATTTTTATTAGTTATTTCTATAGGTATTGACCAGGTTGGTATTGATATAAAGCATTGCAAAAATTAAGTTGACCACAATCAGGATGATGGCAATGAATATGTAGACAGCAACAATGATTATATGGGGTAAAATGATGCACAAATAGAATGGACGTATGAGTTTGAAAAAGGGAATAATATATTGACACATTTTGCTTGCATTCGTGTGTTGTTACCTTTTTCATGATCAAAATGCATTAGTTTTGTTGACCACAAATTTAGAAGTGGAGCAGGCAAATTTTGCATTTTTTGTGCGTGTAAGTACGCTATTGAGTGTCGGGTTGAGTTTGTTTATATCAAAATGGAGTGGATGGTCTATATAAGGGTACAATCATCTCATGGGATTTTCCCATACAAGGAAGCTAGTTAAGGTTCATAACTGCAAAGTAGTTGTCTGTACATCTAAGATTTCTTGTATGATGTCTAGTTTGGTTAATGATCGAATTGTTGAACATGTTTGTTCTAAACCGCTAAAACAATCGATCGATGTCAATTACGATTTTAAATCAAATTATGGTGTGAATATCAGTTATCCCAAAGTTTGATTGGGAGTCGATAAAGCAAGTGGTGAATTGTTTGGGGACTACTCATTGTCGTTCGGCTATCTTGGGCGGTATATTGATGTTGTAAGGAATACCATTCCTCGCAGTTCGATTGTGCTTGAATATGATCATATTCATATGTTTTCTAAAAGATTATTTGTCGCATTCCAAGCTTGTATAGATGATATTAATAATTGTCGATACATAAGAATTCTACTATTTGCTATCAATAAGGATGACTGTCACACCCTCTCTCTAGGGATCGAAAATCAACGTAACTTAAAACAGTCAAAAGAGTATCTATATGAGTCAAATTAAAATTATTTATTTATATGGATAAAAGTATCTGTACATATTAGGGATACACTATCCCATACATCAAAACCGTCGTACATTTAACAAAAATCTTCATATTTCTTGACAACGAGTAAAATAAGACGGCATCTGACTTTGAGCTTAGGCCTATTAAATTGACGACTATGGTGGACCAACTTTTAGCTTTTTTTTTACTATCTGCAACCACAAAGGTCACATGAGAGTACACTTAGTATTATAATGAACAAGATAGAAAATAATAATTTTATTTAGAAATATTAAAATTTTATACTTTTCCCAAGAGACGTAAAATACTGCATTTACTTGTTACAAAATCTCATAAGTTATAAATAACTTTTTCAGTCTTTTTCAAAAGTATTATTTAGGCTAAACAGCCACAAGTCATGGAATTTAGTAATTCATTGTCTCATACTTAAAAATAAAATTTCTGATATAACCGCCACAATTTAAAATAAACACGTATCATTCACAATCCATACCTAATAGTGTCTAAGTAATCGTCAACCTCACGACTGGATGTTTCGATGGTATCGTAATCTCAATTTTCAATGCACGGATACCAATATGATGAAATAAGAGCAATTCTCCATCAAGCATGAGTAATATGTGTGCTACAATGCAGAGCATAACTCAAAATACTTTTAAGGCAAAAACCTCCGCTCAACGAAAAACCTCCCATATGGGAACAAACAAAATTCATAATTGGGTAACCTCCCCTAACGGGATATAAAGGGTTGAAAACCCTTATAACTTGGCATTTTAAAACAACATATCATATCATTATCAAAATTCTCTTTTTACACACACATGCTTTTTAAAATATACAGATAGTATATTTAAAAATCTCACAGCATTTGTATATAAAAAGATCATGTTATCACAAGTTCTCACACCTCAAAATATGGATATAAAACAAGTTTAAAGCATAATTTATGCATTACAGTTCAAAATAATACTAAGCACTCTCACTTTGACTCAAGTACAACAAAATTATTTTCTCGTTTTCGATCCCAACTTCCTAATCCTCTGGTGATAAAACCTCGGTGCCTAACAAGAAAACTAAATCCACACGTAAGCGTGAGATACTACATCTTTGTAACTTCGTACTTTAAAATCTCCTATTATCAAACTTACTCATGATTCTAAAATTTTCTACTTTAAATAATACTAATAAGATAGGTGTTTATCAAATTTCTTGTTATAATAAGTTAGTTAATTAAAGCTAACTTATTTATTTCAAATTTCATACTAATAAGTTAGTTAATGAAAGAAGAAAGAAAAAAAGGAAGAGTTGGAGTCCAAGCATCAAAGCTAAGTCTTGATCATCTTTTAACCTAAATCAAATTCTAAAGGTAAGAAAACTCTTAAATCCCTCTCCTCTCACTCAACTCTAATTGTGATGCTCCGACTTTCGAATACGTCGGGACATACATAAATATAGATAAAATGGGTGTTCTAGCTATTTATTCATAGACATGTACTATAAATAATGCATCATTAAGAGTTCAGAGTTGACCAAAATACATAACCGTTTACAATTTCACAAGAAATTTACAAAAATTACAATATGCGTTGGGAAACTAAATCAAAAGAACAAAAAGAAAACTTGATCTTCATCTAACTTCAATGGGATTCACTTGTTCCTGGAACTCACCCTGGTAATCGTAGTCTTCTCCTTCAGGGATCTCTTCTTCAAAGATTTCATGTTTCTCACCTGTGGCACGAATGCCATAAGCCAAAACCCAACAGAAAACACTCTAAACATTTTAACCAATCTCCGAACACAAGATTTACCACAATACATTTCATTCAATACTTAAAACATATAAAAGTCAAGGCGACATACAAATTTGACAATTATACCCTAGTAAGTAGATAAGTGAATAATCATGTAAGAATGTAATGCTATGAATGCCATGCGAATACCTAACCCAACAAACACCCAGAATTATAACTTGAATTCCACATCAGGAATTACCATAGTAGATTTTATGGGTAGTTGATCACCAAAGCCATCACTAGAACTCCTCGTTGTGAGTAATAATCTCATCACCCAGTTACATATCGCAACTGTTTTATTTAATCACAATGGTGTGGGCCCAGCGCCACTTTGGGACTTATTGTCATTGCCCGCATGGACTTATTGTCATTGCTTCAGGAACTTATTGTCAATGCTCTTATGGACTTATTATTGAGTCATCCACCTTAAGAAGCGTGATGCCTTTGCTAGTGACATCCCAAGTCTAAGCTACCAAAGTCAGAATGCTAGCAACGAGCCCATGGTGTCTAACATTTTTTCATTATAATCAATTTTCATACACTAGGGACGCACCTAGGGTGTTCACAGGAGATACATTCCAAAACATTTCATAAAACCGGTAACTAGGGACACCCTAAACTTGGAATCAAAGAAGAGAATACTCCAACATACCTAAACCCACAATGGTATATATAGCATGAACTCCAATATGCCATAATGTAATTATGCTAATGCCCATGGTGGGACAACATGCATTTTAAAGTACTATAATGCATAATATGCATTTCAAAATACAACTACTTATAGCATGGTATTAAACTAGACATGGCATAACACAAGGTACAAGCTTTTAAAGCACTAAGTACAACTATATGAAGCATACGATACAATTCTCAAGACATGGTTCTAATTTCATGGCATAGTTTCTAATCTTCATATAATGACTCTAAATCATCATTCACCGATTTAAAACAATTAAAACATATAACTCAAGTCTCACAACAAGGGCATACTCAATCACACACTTAATAACTCAATGGTCAACTTTCAAGTTTCAATTTAAAAATGATAACAGTGTTTTGAGATACTTAGACTTGGAGTTAAGTTTTGATTTTTGATCACCATCTAAATAAAAATATTCTCTACAACTTTTATTTTGAACACTAAGCCAAATTCTAAAGCAAATAGGTGAATAAATTCTCCCAAGTGAAAACATTTCAGTACTTATATAGAAAATTTATAAAAAAATGGTCTCAGTTGGTCTCAATTTTGGAGTATCAAAACAGATTCTGCTGGGCTAATTTCTGGATATGTGTTAGTTCAATATGTCTCCTATAAGGCTTATGTATAGTGCTCATGGTGGTTATTTTGAAACAGTTGGAGAAACATGCCATTTTATAAAATTAGTTCAGGCAGCCATCAAACTTACAGCAGAATCAATTTTTAATAGAGAGTTTAAAAATTGTTTGAGGGATCATCTAGGGGTTTTTTAATTTGATATTTGGACAAAATTTAGTTTAATATGTTACCTACACTTTGTATGAAAACCACTTTTGAAGAAGGTCACTAAAAACAAGGGTTTTGAGTTGCACAAAAATGTGTGACAGAGGGTACTGTTGTTCATTGAACCTCAATAGTGACTTTCAGAGATGATTAGACCTATCAAAACTCAATATCTTAGGCTCAGTTTCGATGGGTAGCGAGATATATATTGGCTACAACTTTCATGTTTTGACCTAAGCTCAAATCACGTCTAAAAATATAAATTTTGGGTCTGCAATACATACTATTATGAAACTGACACATTTGGATAAAAAGGTTATATCTCGAGTTCTACTCGCTTAAATCAATTCAAAATTTTTTTGTATGAAAGATAACATAAAAATATTGGTCTGGACATAAAGAACACACTCAGATCATATTTCTATATTTAGTTATGATATTTCAAAAAGTCGGGCAGAGAGGTCAAAAAGCTCAAATTTTAGGCTTACTTAAATTCTAGCCACCTAGAACATAGTATGTCAAGATTTTGTTTATTTTCTTTGCATGCATGTGTTTTATACTTAAATACCAATACTCCTGAACTCATAGGAGTTACAATACTCAAGAACACCAACATGCAAACACATCTCATAACATAAAAGCATGAATAGTCCCTATTTTTCTCACTGTAACGCCTTTTTGATTCATTTTTTGGTTCTTGTTCTTGGTTGTGTTTTAAGAGACGAGTTGAGGGGGATTTAGTGTGAGGTTGAGCAGAGAGTTTAGAGGTTTTACTTACATGTTGGATTATCTAAGAGTAGAAGGTTGAAAGGGACTTGGCTTTAGTTTTCTTAACTTTCTAAGATCACCATGCTTCTTCTCCTTTTGGTTCCTCATTCATTCATTCTTTTTTTTTCTTCCTCCTTCTCCAGAATACTTGGAGTATTTTCTTGTGCTCTCTCTCTCACTCAATCAAAATCTCAAGGGGAAAGAAGGGGTCAATGGTTAATTTATATAGAAAAGGATAATGGAGGTCTCATTAGTGCCTTGTGTAGGAGATTTTTAAATTCTCAGATTTTAATTGGTTGCATGGAGGGTGGTGGCCTTAACAAGAAATTTGAGATCTGAATTTTGAAAAAAATCAAAGGGGAATTTGGGTAAGGGGCCGTTTGGTTGGTTAATGTGCTCAAATTTTGCTTTAATTACTTATTTGGTGGTATTTTGGCACTAATTGCTCAAGAAAGTATTTTTGAAATTGATTTGATGTATCCTTTTAGTCTTCTAACTTAATAAAATGAATTATTCTAGTGTTTTTATTATTATTATTATTATTATTATAAAATTATTGACAACAATCAATTGTTTAAGTATAGACAATTAACCTACTTTAAGTTAGTTTGAAAAGATGTGACTTTTTGACTTATTTAGGTGTGTAAGAATTTCAATAATAATTTATTTACTTTTGTTAGCTTATAATATTATATTATTATATATATTACTTGTTTGAATAATCTTGAGTTATAATAATGCTTGATTTGTACATCTTTTTCTCATTTTGAGTTTAAAAATGTAAAAAGTGACTTTTTGGGCACAAATTCTTAGGTAGGCGGCCACTAAGGGGCATTTTTGTTATTTTTATTGTTATTTTATCTTTTGCTATATATTTGTATTTAAATCTTTAATTTTGGGTGTCCATGTATAAAATTTTGGAATTTTAAGAATTTTTGGGGTACTATGGGAAAAATGGTTATTTTATTCTCTTTATGAGAATTTTTTTATTTTTCATCTAGTATTCCATGGTATTTACTTAATTTAGGATGTTGAGAGTCTTTTCTGGGTATTAGGGTTTTGCCTCTTGAGTATTAGGTGTTTTTAGGGTTCCCGGATCAGATAAAAGCTTCAAATTGAGTTAGGGTTTCTAACCTTTTAGCGACCTAAGATCTCATTAGTTAACCATTACTAATATTAGGGTTTGAACCGGGTTGTTACACTAATCCTCTACTATTCTAAAAAATAAAATCAAGAACAAGAATCAAAACATAAGTTAAAAAGGCGTCATGGTAGAGATTAGGGACTATTCTGAAATTCTATGGTTTATTATGTGTTTACATGTTGCTTCCTTTGAGTTTGATGGCTTATTTAAGTTATAAAGTTTTGATATATGAGTGGACAAATCATACATGCAAAGAAAATGGACTACAACTTAACATGCAACATGTTAAAAAGCTAGAACATAACATAACCTGAGATTTGAGATTTTTAGCTCTTTGTCCCAATTTTTGAAAACTCATAAACGAATTTTTGAAAAATGTTTAGAGTATGTGCTTTATGTCCAAACCTATATTTTTACATTATCTTTCATCTAAAACTTGTTTGGACCGATTTGAATGGATAAAACTCGAGATATGGCATTTCTACGAAAACAAGTCATTTACAAACCAGTTTGTTTTGCAGAGCCAAAAATCATATTTTAAAACGTGAACCAATCTTTAGATATCTTCATGAATGTTGTAACCAACATATTTATTTAGCTACCCATAAAAAATGAGCTTCCTTTGTTGAGTTTTGAATTGTCAAATCACCTCTGAAACTCTCTATTCATGTTTAATGATCAAAAACCCTTTCTGTCACATGTTTTTTGTGTAGCCTAAAACCCATATTTTTAATGATTTATTCTAAAAGTGGTCTTAATTAAAAAATGTTAAAAGCATTTCAATATAGTTTTTGTCCAAATATTAAGTTCAAAAGCCTCTGTATGTTCCCTCAAATGATTTTTGAACTCTCTGCACTTTTTGTTAAAAACTCACCTCTGTTGTGTGTTTTGACGCCTTCTGAACACATTTTCTTAATCAAGTTATTTCTTTAATAGTTTTTTAAGAACCACCCTGAGCACTATTCATGAGATTTGTAGGGAACAATTTAAGCTAAAACGTATCCAAAATTGAGCTTGAACGGACCTATTTTGATGCCCTAAACTTGAGACCAACTGAGACCTATTTTTGAGCAAATTTATAAGTGCTACTAAACCGTTTTCGTTTGTGAATGCCAAATCACCTTGTTGCTTTAGAATTTAGGCAAGGTGTTCTTCATGAATGTTGTAGAGAATAGTTTTATCTAGTTTGTGTCTAGAAATCAGAAGCTAAGTCTAAATCTAAGTACCTCAAAATGTTGCTACATTTTATAAATAAGTAGTTGAAAGTTAATTAAATGTTAACTATTTGATGAGCATGCCTGTTGGTGCTTGAGACGATTTACGTGATTAAATTGATTTAAAATATGTGAATAATGATTTAAAGCCATTATAAGATGAAAAATGACCTTGTCATGAGATTAAAATCATGCTCTTAAAAGTTGTACCTTATGTCTTGAGTTGTTGTACCCATGCTTTAAATACTTATATCACATGCTATATTGAGTTGTACTTCTTGCCATTCTTAGTTACATATCATGCTATGCTTAGTTGTATTTTATGCTATGAGTAGTTGTACATCATGCTTAAAATAATTGTACTTTGAGTATTATTCTAGTTGTAACATGAGCATAATCATAGCAACACATGCATTAGTACATCCATGCATAGAATGGGACATGCATTTGTCATTACTAGGTTAGGGTGTCTGGGAATCACATAAATGATAACGATTGATGAAATAAAACCTAGGATAATACTTATTCTGGGCGGCGCTCGTGGTTTCGATCTTGATGATACTGATGAATTGATTTTGGGGAGATGTCCCCCCAGCCTGTGTGCCATTATGAAATATTTTTCGGCTAGATGCCATGATGTGAAATTTTGAGGGAGTACCTCATGGTGAGGGTGGTTTAGGTGGGGGAAATAATCGGTGTTATAATATACGATGATCTTACACTGGACCTTAACCTGAGATCCTATGGCCCAAAGTGTTGACTTATCTACACCCTTGCGGTTAGTGATGACCATGTTAGATATTTAGTTCGACTACGTAGTCATCCCACGGTTGAAGGAGTGCTTGATATCGGTCGGTAGACTTGGTTTGTGATAGTTGATCGGGGTTAAGACGGTTACCCTCGGTGGGTTAACCTATAATGACTTAGTAATTAATTAAACCTAGTAATAAATTAGAAAGCATTTATCATCATCTTTATTACTTCCTTCGCATCCATATTGCATGTCAAGTTGTATAATTTTTTAGCTGAGTATTTAAATCTCTCTAATTGTTAAATGTATGATGATTTTATTGAGTGATGCTTAGTTGGATTGCGCTGGAGTTAGATTGGTAAGATTTTAGAGTTTTTTTCTAAATCTCGACTCATGGAGTTTATGCCGCAGATGGTTGCACTGAAAATCTTAGCTTAGGTACCTGTGTAATGGAGTTTTAAAATAGTAGAGACACTAGGGTTAGGATTTAGATGCAGACAATAAAGGGACAATTATTTTTGCAAAAAAATCTCAAAAATAAAGGGCTTGACTTTTTATTTTATTTATTTTATGCAAATTTAGGGTCCGCTTGGTTGTGTTTTTTAAAATTATTTTTAAAAAATGAATTTAAAAATTATTTTCTAGTATTTTGAAAAAAGAAATTGCATTTGGTGTACTACTTTTAGAAACTCAAACCCAAATTCAAACCCTAATCCTAACCGTAACCCTAATTCCAAACTAGTGTTCTGATGCCACCGATGGCGACAGAAGACGCTACCGACAGCGACAGCAAACGCCACCGACGTCGCCGCCGATGACGACTGAGAGGGATTAGGGGATTACGACGACGCTCGACGATATGAGAGGATGAGCTCATGCCGAGCTCACGCCGACGAATGCCTGTGTGGAACGACGACGCTCGACAATCGCCTATGTGAACGACAACGCTCGACGATCTTGAACGATGAGCTCACGCCGACGACGACTGGCTGTGTGGGATGACGTCGCTCGACGACCGCCTGTGTGGAACGACGACGCTCGACGATCTTGAACGACGAGCTCACGCTGACGACGACGCTCGACGACTGCTTGTGTGGAACGACAACACTCGACGACCGCCTAAGACGACGGTGACGACGACTACGACGTTGGACGAACGAAAATTTTGAGTAAAAAAAAGTGAAAATAGCTTTTTGTTGTTTTAAAAAATTTCCAATTTTGTAACTCAGTTTTTTCTTTTTTTTTTTTTGATTTTTTTTTCAAAATTGCTACCAAACGAATTTTTCAAAATTTTGAACTAAAATTCTCCGAAAACTGAGTTTCAAAAACGGAACCAAACGGGACCTTAGGAAATATTTTTCAAAAACCTTTGAAGATTAAAGAAAACTTTTAGAAAATCCTTAAAAAAAATTTTGGTAATTTATCCTAGAAAATTTAGATTTTTTTTAGAAAATTAGGGCAAATATTTCAACAATTTTAGAAAATTAAGTCTTATCTTCAAGGGCTTGAGAGATTTGCCTGGCTCACCATGGCTTAAGGTGCCTAGTTTTCTAGGGCTTGGGGTTCCTAATTTTCTACTAGGATGTGCTGGGTTTGCCTTGCGCACCAAGGTGAAGGGTGCCTAATCTTTTTGGTTTGAGAGATTTGCTTGGCGCGTCAGGGCTTAGGCTGCCTAATCTTTAGGACTTGAGAGATTTGCATATAGTGTAGGTGCAATCCCAAGAGAGCCTGAATTGAGTATTTAAAAAATTTATGCCAATATTGACCCAATTAAACATGCAATCCCAAACATCCACAAGTATTCTCTAACAAACAAATTCAAGTAAACATAGAATTTAAAGTGCGAAATTAAAGAGATAGAGTTAGAGAGATACGACACCAAGATTTACATGGTTCGGCGTACCGACCTACGTCCTTGTCTCATGCCAACCTCTATGAGGATTCTACTAAACACTCCTTCAGTAGGCAGAGCAGTCTCTCTCCTTTAAATAGGTGGAGTAGCTTCCCTTGATGATGTCCCCTCCTTAAGTACACACTCATTCAGTAGGCGGAGCAGTGTCTCTTAAGAATATCTCATTCTCAAGTCCCTCCTTATAGGCAAAGTTCCCTCTCTCCTTCAATTGGTGGAGTGGCATCTCTTGAGGATCACCTTCTCAAGTTATAATAACAATACAAGAATAGAATTCAAGTTGGATTGTACAATGAATCAGCTCCTTCAGGGAGCAAATGAATACAAATGAAGTATACTAATATTCACTCCAAAGGATATACAAGTGAAAAGATCAATGTAGTATTTTTAAGGTTTTCTTTAAAAAATATCTCATAAAAATGAAGAGTTTCGAGAACAAACATGATGTATATGAGAGCGTATGATGGAGGGCTTTTCTATATCTTTTCCAAGGTTTAAGGGTTCTATTTATAGGCCAAAAACATGAACTAGCCATTGTGCTAAATAAGAAAGTTTTAAACTAGTCGTTAAGTTCAAAAAGTCAAAAATAGGTGACCCAGTCGATTGGATTGGGAGGTTCAGTAGACTGGATTGGTTCGGTCGAATGGATCTTGGTCTTTAGTCGACTGAATCGTAACTCCTCAATTTTTCTGACTTAAAACGACCATAACTCCTTCATCCGGACTTCGAATGGGGTCATTCTTGTGTTCAAATTGAAGCCCCGAAAGTTTACTTTCCAATGGTTCCAACTCCATAACAAAATTCATTTTGTATAAAAAGTTATGGCCAAAATACCGAACGTATGTTAATTTTCTTCACACAATTTTTGCATATTTTTGGCCGAACTTCTTTTGAAGCATTTTAAAACACATTTTATACTTTGAAAATAATTTGTCATGAAATATTTAACAAATCTATGATCCATCTAAGGCCTTCTATGAGTTTTCACACATATAACCAATGGTATGTGAACTTACATGGGCCCTAATGAATTTACATTTGGAAAATCTTCAAGTCCTTCAAGTCTTTTTCTTTTGTCCTTAGTTTTTGTCGTGCTCCATAGATCTTAGCCGCTTGAATATGATTGTAGGAATTATATGGAGCCATATATTTTTCCATAATTTTATTTGTATCAATTATGAATGGGAAATTATTAGTTAAAACATTGATATTTAGTGTAGTTAAATCAATATCAAATTCTTCTTCCTCTTCTTTTTCATTGAAGTTATTTCTATATATTAGTTGGAAAATTTGCTTTTTAATATTTAAACCAGATAATGTATAACTTTTAAAAGAACTGGAAGTATTATATTTCTTTAAAGATTTATTAATTGATGGATTAGGTGTGTAAAACTGTTGTGATCTCATTAATTGAGATCGTCTAATTAGAGGTATTTTTGATCTGTCAGATTTTTGGATAGATTCAGATAATCGTGGAGAAAATTGTAAAACAACAGACCCATTTGGGAAATCAATAATAGAATCTGGATTTGTTGCCGTTTGATGATTTTGGGGAGGCATTAATTGACTCATATGCTAATTATTATCTTGTTGATCAGCTTCTTCAACTTGATGCCATCTAATAACTTTTGGTGTTATTACTTGAGAATGGTTTAAATTAGATTGGAACATTATTGTGGAACCATACGGACTTGTTATGCCGTTAAACATTGGAGCAGATATTGTCATAGTTTTTAAATATATACGATAAGTTATTTATAAATTTAATGCTAAAGCATCCATATTATATCGCTTTATTTGTATTTGTAATGTTAAAGTTTTCAATATTGTTGGATCATGAAGTGATACTTCAAAATTGGAGAAACATTCAAAATAAACTGGACCTTGAACAAGACTGGTTTTTATTATTTCTAATAAAGTATCAGAATAACTATTATGTTTTAAATCGTCTAAAGAACATATTATAAATTTATTTAAGTTTAATCTTGTCATTGGTTTGATTCCAATTTGTATTAATCCTAAATGTAAAAAGTTATATATATATATATATATATATGCCAATTAATATAAATAATATCAATTGTTAGCCATTCTCCACCATATTTTGAGAAAATCATTGAAAATTATCATTTTTACACAAATATTGAAGAGAATAACTTTTTATGAAAGCACTTTTAAGACATTAAAACAATATCTATTTCGAAGTACGGGTAAATAATATGCAAATGGCTTCCAGAGTAGTTATTTGCACATAGGTTGAAATCTTATGCTGTAACTTAAAACTTTTAGGACAACAATGTCATATATATTGGATTCAATAAACTTATGATTTCATGTGCATAATATTTATCATACCAATGAAATAAGAAAATCCTTTTCACTCTATTTCAATTTAACAATTGATGTTACAGAAAAATAATATGATACTCATCTAATTTCAAAAGTATGATTTCTTTCATATCATTTCCATTAACTCAAATCATACCAATAGAAAGGATATGAAAATTTTCTCTTTTACTAATTAAACAATTAATATGCATGAGAAAATTATGATATATTAAGTGTATGCATGTGCAAAAAGAATTTTCTTCAAAATATACCACATTATCTCAATTGTTATGACTTTTTGGAAAATGATATCAAATGGTACATAAAAAAGTCATTTTTATCTTTATTTAAATCTGACCAATTGATTAAATTATGGGCAAAGATAGGATCTTATGAAAAAAAAATATATACATTCTTAATACATGAAATTCAGTTATGAAAAAAAGATTGTAAACATCTAGAGCACATTGTCATTATACTAAATCAGTATAAAAATTGTGCGTGAAAGAAGTGTATCTACGGCATAGCATATTATAAATTGAATCATTTTATGTTGAGATATATATA
>JAOTRH010082581.1:0-17078 GCA_034768845.1 Heliamphora exappendiculata
GACTCAGCACTGGTAGTTTCACAAGCAAGAGGAGAGTGGAAGGTCAGGGATTTAACCTTAATTCTCTACCATCAAGAGCTAAAAAAGCTGATACCATGCTTTGAATCGGTGATTTTCACTCATGTAGCAAGACTACAGAACAAGTTCGCCGATGCACTAGCCACCCTAGCATCCATGATTGACATACCACATGGAGTTCGGATGAGACCTTTGATAATTGAGTAGAAGAGGAAGCCGGCATATGAGATGACAGCTGCTATTGAAGAAAGCATTGACAGATTTCCATGGTACGTTAATATTTAGGACTTCGTAAAAAAGGGAGAATACCCAAAGTATGCTAGTAAAAAGGAAAAAGGGCAATACAATGACTATCCACATAGTTCGTCATTTGCCATGGTAGACTGTACAAACGAGGACATTCTGGGGTCAATAAGATGTGCGTAAACACAAAAGAATGCCAAGAACTGATGAAAGAAATACATGCAGGAGTCTGTGGGCAACACATGAGTGGAAATATGTTAGTCAAGAAGATCTTACGATAAGGATACTTTTGGATGACAATGGAGACTGAATGTATACAGTTTGTACGGAGGTTCCATAAGTGCCAAATTCACGCAAACCTTATGCACGTCCCCCCGTCTCTGTTGTACAACCTGACGTCACCATGGTCATTTTCAGTATGGGGCATCGATGTGATTGGGAGAATAACACCGAAGGCATCCAATGGACATGAGTTTATCTTAGTGGCCATTAATTATTTCACTAAGTGGGTGGAAGCAGCTTCCTACTCGGTATTGAAGGCCTCTCATGTTACTAAGTTTATCAAGCAAAACATCATTTGCCGATACGGGGTACCGCATGAAATTATCTCGGATAATGGCTCACATTTCTAAGGAGAGGTTCTAGATCTTTTTGAGGAATACCGGATAGTAGCTCATAAGTCCTCACCATATCGATCGCAAACCAACGGAGAAGTCGAGGCAACAAATAAGAACATTAAGAAAATCTTGCAAAAGACAATTAACTCACACAAAGATTGGCCAGAGCACCTGCCATTTGTACTTTGGGGATACCGGACGTCAATCTGAACTTCAATAGGAACAGTACCGTCCTCTTTAGTGTACGGGATGGAAGCCGTGCTTCCCATTGAGGTGGAAATCCCCTCACTAAGAGTAGTGGCCGAGTTCAATATCTCAGAAGCAGAATGGCAGAGGAATCGGATGGAAGAGTTGCTCTTGTTTGTTGAAAGAAGACTGCAAGCTCTATTTCATGTAAAGGTTACCAAAGGAGGATAGATCGGGCGTTTAATAAGAAGGTCAAGACTCGGGACCTCAGAGAAGGAGATTTGGTTCTCAAAGAAATCAGAGCTCCCATCTTTGACCCGAGAGGCGAGTTCAAGCCAAACTGGTCCGGACCGTTTCTGATCAAAACCATCATGATCGGTGGTGCAGTCATTATTATGTACTTGGATGGCAATGCGTTCTCCACTCCAGTTAATCTCGATCAACTCAAAAAATACTATCCCTGAGCTAAAAATAAGATAAAAATAAAGGCTCGCTGAGTAGAAAATTGAGAAGGCAACTCAGGCAAAAGTTTGAGCAGCCCGCAAGGCCGAAAACCCGAAAGGGCGACCTTGGCAAAAATTAAGGCATCATAAAAGGAAAGTGTCAACACCCGAGCGAAAATCAAGCCCGAACTACATTATGGCCTGATTCGATTTTTTTGGGATACGTAGGCAGTTTCTTTTAAAGAAGCCCGGCCACATTCTTTGTCTCTAACCATTTTGAATCTAAATAAAGACTAATGCAAATTAATTTTTAAATTCTGATAATGCAGTCATTAAAATTTTAGATAAATTTAAACCATCTTAAACATAAAAGTGGAAGTATGTTACTACTTCAATCCAAATTACAAAGTTTTGAATAAAAGGAGGGCGCGCAAGTCCCAAACTCTACAAACAAAATAAGGGAAAACTATGAAATTTTCGAAACAGAGCAAGTGGCCTCAAGTTCTCCTTCTCTTTGCTGCTTGCGTTTCTTCTTCTTTATCTTGTTTCTCCCGATCCTACATCAACCATGTCTTGTATTCAGTGAAAAGATCAGAGCACTGCAACTCATGCATCTCCATTATTGAACGGAATGGCCAGGCATCCTGATGTGATGATAGAAATAGAGTCCATAGTATGGATGAAAACAGACGGCCTCGAATGCTGGGGAAGATGATCTGATCGCGACCAAACTGCCGCATGATTCGACGGCAGTAATAGAAGGTAGTCTAACGCAAACCGACTAGCAGAATACCAGGGTGATCCATAGTGGTCAGAGTCGTAGCAGGAATTCGCCACCAAGAGCACTGCCAGGTAATGTCTGGACCAGTCAGAGAAGAAAGATACTGTCGCTAAGATGCCTCAATGTCGCAATCTAATAACGCGGGCGGTAACGGAAAGCAACGACATTGTGCCTGTTAGTGGGAGGCTTTTGCACAAGGTTTATGTTCTCTATCAGCCATATCTGCGGCAAAATTTAGAATAATAAGAGAAAAGCTTTGCAGTATAACAAAGAACTTGATACAGAGGAAGATGTTAAGCCCACCTGGAGAAGTAAAGGGCTGCCAGCAAAGGTGGTGGTCTCGCCACGATGAACAGTGTCCAAGCCCAGCATTATCTCGACCAGAACCATGGGCACAAAGTCCTTCCCTGTCCACATTTGGCCAGCAATGTTAACCAGGGCACAACTATCGCACCCGTCAAAAGGGACAAGGAGATACTGGGCGAGGAGGCAGAAGCAAAGTGCATAATGACGACGCAGCGAAAAGTCGATATCGTTGAGGTCACTAGTATAATGAAATCTCTCAATAAGCCACGGGATGTCAAGACAGTCATCCAAGGTTAGAAGAGAAGCCTCCATCCTGGATAGGCCACAAAATTGCATCACTTGTTGCCGAACCGAGAGAAAGGGGGTAGGAACAATGACAGAACTCCATGGAGATAAGTCTAAGATGGCATCGAACTCCTCAACAGTGGGGTAGAGTTCTTCGAGGCCAAACCGAAAGATGTGGGACTGTGGATCCCATAGATGAACGGTGGCCTTCAATAATAGTTCGTCGATCTACACAGCCATGAGATGAAACAAAGAGTTGATCCCAAAAGAAGCAAAGTTCAAACGTTCAATGTGGCAGAATGCCTCCATCCATGAAGAAAGTGAGAAAGCCATTTGAGTGTAAGCAACAGAAAAAGGAGCCTCCAGGGCTGAGTTTATAAGGCAAGAAAGGGTGGGAAACTAAAAATTCAGCGAAAGGCACACTCAGTGGCGGCCGCTACCTTGGAGTTAGCGATCGCCAACTTGAAAAAGCACAGTACAGTGACATCATCACTTTGACCAGGCGGCCGCTATGTTGGAGGTGGCGACCGCCATGTTATAGGTAGTTAATTGTGGCGGCCGCCATGTTGAAATGTGGCGAGTGTGTGTCAGCTTCTGTGCCTTACATAGAATTTTGATGTTTGCATTATACAGGATAGTTTGAGGCAACAAATGAAAAAGAAGCATATGACAAAAAGCAGTAAAATGGCATGAAGGCTAAAAAATGTAATGTAATGTATTATAATGTAAATTGGGGCACCTAGGCCCAATAAAAAGCAGGTTGGGGCACGCAGGCCCATCAATACAAATGTGTCAAAAAAATAAACAAAACTGGGGGAGGGGAAGCTCTCTCTCAGACATGTCTCGGGCGGACTCGGTGGGAGGAAGGACCGGCCTCGTCTGAGCTTACGTCCTCGAAAAGCTGCTCGATGTCATCATCACCATCATCACTACCAGAGGAAGAGGATATGTCTCTAGAGTGGCTCCTGGCAGACGAGATGGATCCTCTAGAGCGAGCTCTGAAAGAAGCAGCGCGAGATTTATGGCCTCGAGAAAGAGTTAGAACTGGGGTAGGAGCAAGGGCAGGTGGTGGAACAACAGTAGCTATGGAGGCTGTCGAAAGAGACAAAGAAAAAAAGAGAATAATAAGGAAACAGTGTAAAGGAGAGAAAAGAAAGCAAAAGACAAACACTCACCGGCCGAGGAACAAAAAGGATCCTAGTTGCACACAGAGCAGCATCCTGCTGGCGGACAAGGGTCTGCAGGCCGCTCATCACTAGCATAAAATGGTCCAGCCAAGCCTGATCCGTCTGTTGAGAAATAATACAGAACTGAGCAGTCTACAAATGAAGGAAGTACAGAAAATGAGGTAACGCAAAAGAACAAACCTGTGCATGTACTGGCTGAAACTTTGGCGCTGGAGGAACTGAGATAGGAATATTGAAAGGATACCCATCCACGAAGGAAGATACAGTCCAGGGTATCTCGACACCCCCAACCCTAGCCCCACCAGCCAGACTAGCATCAGCAGCGGCAGGACCAGCATCAGTAGCTGTAGTAGCACCAGCACCAGCAGCCTCCGGAGCCGGTCCCCTCCTCCTACCGCCAGGGTCAGTCGGGCCAGGACCTAATGAACCCATCAGGTGTACCCAGGCCCAGGCTGTGTAGTCCCCATCCGCCACCAGCAGCTCTGAAACTGTGGTCCCCACCGTCTCCAGCAGCAAGTCGACGGGGCCTATATGATCAGTCCGGCGCATGCAGACTGGAGGAACCACTGGTATCTTGAAGTGATCAAGGCCGAGCGACTGACGGACCACTCGCTCACAAAGATAGTACTCCCGACTGAATGGACCCTCCAGTAGGATCCGTCTCGCAGTAATGTCGCGACTGCGCATCAGATTTGCGTAGGCCCGATCCTCCACTCCTCGCCTGACATTCCAGTGAACCTACAGTAATTCAAAGAATAATACAGTACAGTATGACGATCAATATACAGTACAGTAATCAGTATGCAGTACAGTATAGTAAACAGCCGTGAACAGGATGCAATACGGTAAAAATAGAAAAATGATACCTAGTCATGGGTCAGCCAGTCAAGTGAGGCCCGAAAGCGATCGATGTCCTTCCCTCCAACCTTCTCCCCTTCAGCCCACAGGACCACCGGGCCGCTTGAGGAATAACTAGAGGGTCTGCTACAAAGTTTGCCGGGACATGAAGCCCGAGGAACTCGTAAGTCCACAGCTGCAATGAAGAAGACGTCAATCAGTAAATAATGGATAACAGGAGAATGGAAATGAATAGAAAAATACAAAAAATAAATCATACCTCCTAGACCCTCCAGTATCCCTCGATGCTAAGCTCCTGGGAAAATCGGGTCAGTGTCCGCATAAACCCATAGAAAGTGGCAAGGGCAGCTCCTCCCCAGTTGAATGAAGCAACCCGGTCCAAACGAGCAAGGGCGCCAAGATAATGCAAATGAATGGTATTCTCCTTGTTCGAAAACAAGAAGGTACCAAACATATACATCAAAAAGCCCCGAGCGGCCCACTCGAAGTGGCAGGGCTCAAAGCAGTGGAAGTGGCAAAAGCACTCGAAGAACTAGGTGTATCGAACCCGGTCTCTTTCTATCTGTGCAGGGATGGCTCCAAGGAAATATAGCAGCGCGTCGGCGGACAGAGCTATGGACGGATCGAATGGGATAGAGGCTCCTCCGACCGGGATGCCAGTGATGAGTGCAAAGTCAAGAGGCGTTAGGGTAGCCTCAAAAGTAGTAAAGTGACAGGTATTGGTGGTATCCCACCACCGCTCAACAAGGGCCATCAGTCAGACCCGGTCATTGCTCGTTCTACCCAGCAGGGGTTTGAATCGAGCAAAGCTGGAGGCATCAATAATGACCCGGCGAGGAGCAGGGAGGGCATCATACCACTCCAACACCTTCCCGAATGCAGAACCTCCAAAATCTCGAACGTAATAACCGACCTAAAAAGAACAAATCAAGCATATGAGATATGCAACCAATAAGCAAATCTTTCAAGTCCTAGAAAAAAAAATGCACCATAACCCTAGGTTCGTGAATGTGACGACCCTTCGATTTTCTCAAGCCCTAATAAATCAGGCAAAATCCCTAACCCTAAGATCCTGTGTATGTGACGACCCTTCGATTTTCTCAAGCCCTGATAAATCAGGTAAAATCCCTAACCCTAGGTTCGTGTGTATGTGGTTAAATTCTCTCAAGCCCTGATAAATTAGGTAAATTTCCTAATCCTAGGTTCGTGTGTATGTGACGATCATTCGGTTCTCTTAAGCCCTAGTAAATCAAGCAAAATCCCTAACCCTAGGTTCGTCTGTATGTGGCAACCCTTCGGTTCCCTCAAGCCCTGATAAATCAGGAAAATTCCTTAACCCTAAGTTCGTGTATATGTGGCGACTCTTCGGTTCTTTCAAGCTCTAGAAAAAATACTAGGCACCCTAACCCTAGGTTTGTGTGTATGTGATGACCCTTCGTTTTTCTCATGCCCTGATAAATCAGGAAAAATCCCTAACCCAAGATTCATGTGTATGTGACGACCCTTCGATTTTCTCAAGCCTTGATAAATCAGGAAAATTCCCTAACCCTAGGTTCGTGTGTATGTGGCGACCCTTCAGTTCTCTTAAGCCCTGGTAAATTAGGTAAAATCCCTAACCCTAGGTTCGTCTGTATGTGGCGACCCTTCGGTTCCCTCAAGCCCTGATAAATCAGGCAAATTCCCTAATCCTAGGTTCGTGCGTATGTGGCCACCCTTCGGTTCTTTCAAGCCCTAGAAAAAAACTAGACACCCTAACCCTAGGTTCGTGTGTATGTTACGACCCTTCGGTCTTCTCAAGCCCTGATAAATCAGATAAATTTCCTAACCCTAGAATCATGTGTATGTGGCAACCTTTCGGTTCTCTCAAGTCCTAATAAATCAGGAAAATTTCCTAACCCTAGGTTCGTGTGTGTGTGGCGACCCTTCGGTTCTCTCAAGCCCTAATAAATCAGGTAATTTCTCTAACCCTAGGTTCGTGTGTATGTGGTGACCTTTCGGTTCTCTCAAGCCTTGATAAATCAGGCAAATTTCCTAACCATAGGTTCGTGTGTATGTGGCAACCATTTTGGTTCTCTCAAGCCCTGATAAATTAGGGAAATTCCTTAATCCTAGGTTCGTGTGTATGTGGCGACCCTTCGGTTCTCTTAATCCCTGGTAAATCAGGCGAATTCTCTCACCCTAGGTTTGTGTGTATGTGACAACCCTTCGGTTCTTTGAAACCTTAGAAAAAGACTAAGAACCCTAAAACCTGATATGCCAGAAAGATCTCTATCTTTTTGTGTTAATATATATATATAATAACAAAAAAATAGAAGGAAAGAAAATCTACCTTTAATGTTGGTATTTTGTCCTTTTTGTCTCAATTTTCTTAAGAATTATTTCAAAATTTCACATTTTTTGGGATTTTCTTAAAATTTCAAGAATTATCTCAAAATTGTTGTTCAATTTCTATAATTTTCTAAAAATTTACTCAATTTTCTAGGATTTTCTAAAAAATTTAAGATTTTCTGAGATTTTTCTAGAATTTTTCTAAAAATTTGCCCAAAGTTTCTACAATTTTTCTTGATTTTCTAAAATTTTTCTAAAATTTTCCTAAGATTTTCTAAAAGATTCCTAGGATTTTTCGAAGTTTTTAGAATTTTCTAAAATTTCCTCCTAAGATTTTTCTAAATTTTTCCCGAATTCTCCTAAAATGTGCATAAGATTTTTTAAAAAGATTCTTAGGATTTTCCAAAGTTTTTAGGATTTTCTAAAATTTTCTTCCCTAAATTTTTCTATGATTTTTGGAAATTTTTCTAAAAAAGTTTTAAAAAAATTACTTTTTAATAAAAGCTACCTCTTTAGTTGTTATATCCCAAAAAATAAAAACAAAAATTTCTTCCCTTAGTTTTTATGCTTTTCACTAAAATAATTGCCTCTTTTATTATTTGTTCAAAATCCTAGTGTCCCTACTATTTTAATCTCCTTTGCTAAAGTCCATAAACTAAGACATCAGCATAACACCATCATCAAAATTCATCATCATATCAAAACACATAATCATCATCATCATATGGGGGATCCTAGGCATGCGTCTACGTTCATGCTTTGGTATTTAAAACAGTAATGATAGGGTAGATCTTGAAGGTCGCTGGCGAGAGATATGGTGGTCAGGCTCCTGGATAAGAACATTAATAGCAACCCCATCAGCAAGAGGCTCGTAGCGTCTCATCCCGTGGTATACTATGCGATGAGGGACCGGATCGTAGGTATGTGGGTCAAAAGATGATGGATCACCCTCTCTAGCGTCTAGATCTAGAAAATCTGCCATTGCGGCCTCGGCAGCAACATCAGCAGCCGCCTGAGCCTCAGCAGCTGCTCGCGCCTCCTCATCGGCTGCCTGGCGAGAGGCACGCTCTGCCTCGAGAAGGAGATCATCCATCGCAGCACTCAGCTGCGTAGCGGTAACCCCACTGGCAGGGAGACTGGTTATCGTATCCCTGAGAACCCCCATGGAGGAACTCCTAGTAGCAGCAGGACCCCGTCGTGCCCCTAAGTCGTCGTCTCCCTGGCCCTGTCCTGCCATGAAGAGAAACGGGATCACAAAGAGCAGCGACGTTCGGTATCCCCAGAGTGCAAATGGTAGATGCTCTAGCCAATCTTTGTGCTAGTTGATTGTCTTTTGCAGAATTTTCTTGATGTTCTTGTTTGCTGCCTCGACTGCTCCGTTGGTCAGTGGCCGATATGGCGAGGACTTGTGAGCCACTATCCGGTATTCCTCGAAAAGATCCGAGACTTTCCCTTGGAAATGTGAGCCATTATCCGAGATGACCTCATGGGGAACTCCGTACCGATAAATAATATATTTCTTGATGAATTTGGCAACATGGGAGGCTTTCAATACCGACTAGGAAGCAGCTTCCACCCACTTGGTAAAATAGTTGATGGCCACTAAGGTAAACTCGTGTCCACTAGATGCCTTCTGTGTTATTCTGCCAATCACGTTGATGCCCTATACTGAGAACGGCCATGGTGACATTAGATTATATAGCTGAGATGGGGGAACGTGCACGAGGTTTGCGTGAATTTGACACTTATGACACCTCCGCACAAACTGAATACAATTTGTTTCCATCGTCATCAAAAAGTACCCTTGTCGTAGGATCTTCTTGGCTAACATATTTATGCTCATGTTTGGCCCAAAAACTCCTGCGTGGATTTCCTTCATCAGTTCTTGCCCCTCTTCATTGTTTGCACACAGCTTGTTGACCCTAGAATGTCCTCATTTGTACAGTCTACCACGACAAATGACAAACTACACAGACAATCGTCGTATCGTTTATTTATCCTTTTTACTGGCAAACTTGGGATAATCTCCTTTCTCTATGAAGTTTTAAATGTCAAAGTACCATGGGAGTCCGTCAGTGCTTTCTTCGATAGTGGCTGTCATCTCATATGTCGGCTTCCTTTTCTTCTTAATTATCAAAGGTCTCATCCGAACTTTGGGTGGTATGTTAATCATGGATGCTAGGGTGGCCAGTGCATCGGCGAACTTGCTCTGTAGTCTCGGCACATGGGTAAAGATTATTGATTCAAAGCACGGTATCAGCCTCTCCAGTTCTTGATGGTAGAGAATTAAGGTTACATCCCTGACCTTCCATTCTCCTCTTGCTTGCAAAACTACCAATGCTGAGTCTCCAATGACTTCTAGTTTCTTTGCCCTTAATTCTAAGGTTGCCTCCAATCCCGCTAAACATGCTTCAAACTCAGCCTGATTGTTCGTGGCTTCAAAATTGAGTTTCAAGGACAATAGAACATGTGAATCCTCAGGGGTGACAAGAAGGACTCCTATTCCATAGCCATATTGATTGGATGCGCTATCAAAATATAGAGTCCATCTATCAACCCCAACTTTCATTAGCTGTTCGTCGGGAAACTGGAATTACTTGTCTTCATCCCCTTCAACTGGTTGGTCGGCCAGAAATTCTACCATTGCTCTGCCCTTGACTGACTTTTGGGTGACATATTGGAGATCAAACTCGGATAATAGCAGCAACCATCGGGCCCGCCTTCCTGTAAGTGCCAGTTTTTCAAACAGATACTTCAATGGGTCCATCCGAGAGATGATATTTACTGTGAAAGATAACATGTAGTGCCTTAGTTTTTGGGAAGCCCAAACCAATGCCCAACACGTCTTCTCCAAAGGCGTGTATCGTATTTCTGACCCGGTCATCTTTTTGCTTAAGTAGTAGATGACTTTTTTTACTCCAGTTTCACCTTCTTGTGCAAGCTTGCATCCTATAGCTGAATCAGTCACTGACAAATAGAGAATCAGTAGCCTGTCAGGTTCGGGAGGAGCTAGAATAGGAGAATTTTGTAAGTACTGTCGTACGGCATCAAAGGCATCTTGGCATTTTTGATCCCATTCAAATTTAACTCTTTTCTTCAATAGATGGAAGAGCGGCTCATAAGTAGTTATCAATTTAGCGATGAAGTGGTTGATAAATTGGATCTTCCATAGAAAACCCCTAACTTCTCACTCGTTCCTCGGAGGAGGCATTTCCAAAATTGCTTTGATTTTTGAAGGGTCGACTTCAATGCCTCGTTGAGTGATCATGAAACCAAGCATTTTTTCGGTAGTGACTCCAAACGCACATTTTTGTGGGTTGAGCCGCATCTTGTACTTTTGGATCCTTTCAAAAAAATTTTGCAGAACTGTGATGTGGCCTTCCCGATCCTTGGATTTGACTATCATATCATCCACGTACACTTCAACTTCCTTATGTATCATGTCATGCAATAAGGTAGTGGCAGCCCTTTGATAGGTTGCCCTTGTATTTTTCAAACTAAATGGCATCACACGATAACAATAGGTGCCCCAAGGCGTGGTGAATATCGTCTTTTCTCTGTCTTTAGGATCCATCAAAATCTGGTTGTACCCGGAGAAGCCATCCATGAATGGCAGCAAGGCGTGCCCCGCAGTACTGTCTACCAAGACGTCAATGTGTGGCAGTGGAAAATTATCTTTCGGGCTAGCCTTGTTGAGATCTCGAAAGTCCACGCGGACTCGAATACGACCGTCCTTCTTTAAAACTGACACTATGTTGGCTACCCATTTCGGATACTCGGTTACCATTAGGAACCCAGCGTTGATCTGTTTGGTAACCTCGTCCTTGATCTTTAGAGTCCATTCTGGTCGGATTCGTCTTAATATTTGCTTGACCGGTTTTGCATCAGAGTATAGGGGATGTGGTGTTGGACAATGCCAGGATCAATTCTAGGCATATCTTCGTAAGACCATGAAAATAGATCTTTGAATTCTTTTAATAAAGTTATTAATTTTTCTTGTTCAACTAAGGATAAAGAGGAACCAATTTGAACATTTTGCGGGTTAATTTCATCACCCAGATTTATTGACAAAGTTTCTTCAATTATTGGTTGGGCATGCATTTCTTCTTCTCTTTTTATTAAAAGTTTTATTTCTTCGAGGATATCCCCGTCGAATTCAAAATCGACGGAATGTATATGAAATAAATCGAACAAAGCAGAGTAACCGAAATTTTTTTTCATTTCATTAAGAACAACAGGGATTACAAACTCGATAGCAAAAGAAGAGAGGGGAGCACCAACAGATGTGCCCTCGATTACTGACTCGAACTCGATCCCAGACTCGGGATAGATAATGTTCACATCATTAGGCTCGATAGTCCAGTTCTTTACTTCCTTTGTGGCTGCGCCAACAATGAGCTGGGTACAGTCGACCGGTGCATTGAAACCCATCATGTAACAGTCCTATTCAGTTATGTACAACTGAGTCATCTTCTTGCTGAATAGCATTCCTAGGTCGGCACCGTTGAGTTTGTCAGCTCAATCCTCTTTTTGAACCTTCTTTTCTTCCTTCTCTCCTTCCATTGTTTCTTCCTCCTCTTTGTCGGACAACTGGTGGCTGAAAAAGATCTCCAACTTAGGCTGCTTTTGATTGGTTTTTTCGTCAATTCACGGTTTTGGAAAGCCACAATACGGGAAGTCTTCCCCTTCCTTGATGAAGTATCCATTGAGTGTCCCAGAATAATTGGCCTTTCGTCCCTTTCTAGGCCCTTCCAAATCTTCTTCCGTTGGCTCATACCAAAGACTAAAACGGTGCAAAGTCGGCAATACCTGGATGGGTTCTGGGATTCCCTGTAGCTTACGTCCTTATCTCATGCCAGGAAAGAAGGACATTTTTCTCATCATCATTAGAGCTTGTGGATTGACATAGCTTTCTTTCTCCTTCATTAGTGTCTGAACAACCCTAACTTCATCAAAATGAAAACTACTAAGCAACACGTCATCTTTACTGTGCTAAACTTCTAGCAGAGTTGTGCCTTCTCCTCCCTTCGGGGGATGAATACTGTCCTCTCCATGGATGGTCAACACTGTCCTGTTCTTTATCAATTTTAATTTTTGGTGAAGGGTAGAGGATACCGCCTAAACATTCGGGTCATGTAACCCCGGCCTGCCCAGCAGCAGATTGAAGGAAGCTGGGACGTCTAGTACATGAAACTCTACTAACGTTTCTAAAGGTCTTACTGAAACGGCGAATGACACTAATCCCAGTACATCCCTTCTGGTGTTGTCATAGGCCCTCACCCCTTGATTGTAAGGAGTATATTGGTCGGGCCTCATCCCCAAGCAGATGGCTATTCTCAATGGGCAAACATTCAAGGCGGACCCATTTTTCCAGGAACTTGATAGTGATGTGGAGCGGCTTGTTCTGGCTCCTTCCCTCAGCCGGCAGATCCTTATCAGAAAAGAAAATGACCTTTGGTTCAGCGGCTAGTAGGATGAGCCCAATCAATTGTTCCAGGGTAGCCTCCATCGGGACACTAGCCTTATTCAAAACTTTCAAGATAACTTTTTTGTGCTTATGTGACGCCATCAATAAGCCCCAGATACTAATGTTGGCCTGTGTCTTCTTCAATTGTCTCAACACCGCATCATCTTCCTCTTCCTGTTCTTTCTCTTTTCCTTTTCCACTCGGCTTCTCTCTTTCCAATTGAGCTTGTTTGAAATGTCACCCGCTTCTGGTGAGATGTTCTACATCTTTCTCAGGATCCCACAATCCTTTTATTGTGTCATCGGTCTTCCTTACTTCGTTCACAGGCAGAGGGTTAACAGATGCCCACAAAACGCCTAAATTAGTGATCGCCAGTCTTCCCTTCCTTTCTTCGTCATATTCGATAGCCCAGGTATTATCAAATTCCTCCCATATATCTTCCTTAATAAAGTCCACTTGTTGCTCCTGAGCAGCCCAAAAGTTAGTCCACTTGGCCCCATCTGATTTTAGCACAATCCTCACCAGCTAGTAAGATTGCATGTTATAAATGTGTACTTTCTCTTTAAAGAGTTGGGGAAGAGTGATTCCATCGAGTGTATGACCAAATCCATAAGGTCGAGCTGGATAATCCAATGGCCAATCGTCTTCTTCGTTGCGCTCCTCCTCTTGTTGGTAGACTTGGATTAGCGGTCGATACCATTCCCAGGCGTTATCATTCCATTCCTCCATCCTATCTCGACTGCCTCTAATCATGACAAATGAACATGCTGACTGATCTTCAGTAGACGAAACACGAGGATGTGGCAGCCGTGCAAAACAGATATGCTGACTTGGGTCCTCTGATTCGCCCAAAGACATGTAATTCACTCCAGCTTGCCGGGCATGACTCAAAAGCAGATTAGTAGTGACATTCGGCTTTGGGGTAGCTGATGGAGGAGGGATCACTTTGTTGTTAATGAGATTCTTGATCTCTTGACAGAGTCTCATGCACTTGTCTGTTAAGTGCCCGTGGCCTTGGTGGAAGGCACAATATTAGGAGGCATTGTACCTCAGAGGAAGTGGATCGGGAACAGGCATGGGGTCTAATGGCTTGATGAGCCCTTTCTCGATGAGTCAATTCAGGGCGGTGGATAAAGAAATATTGAGGGGAGTGAAGACCCTCCTCGACTTTTGTTGCTGTTGGCCATTGTCTGATTGCTGAAGGCTGTTTGCTGGATGGGTGAAAGAAGAAGAATTTAAAAGGTTCACCTCGCCCGAGCGAGGAGCGGATGGATTTTGGTTGGTTACGGGAAAAGTCCTTCATGGTGATTTCTGACTGGATTATGCTTTCTCAATGTCACCGAATTAGATTGCGTCTTCTATTAGAATCCTGGCATCAAATAACTGCTCAAATGTGGAGAGTGGCTGTGTAATCAGATAGCATTTTAGGGGGGTTGTAGACTCTTTACTACCATCCTCACTTGCTCCTTTTCAGAAGGTCGATTTGTCATCCTAGTGGCCTTACCCCTCTAGCGGGTCAAGAAATCAACGAAAGACTCCCTGTTTTCTTGGCGATTGGCCTCTAACTCGCGAGTAGTTACATCTAATTGAACATTATAACTGTACTGGCTGACGAATGCCGTAACTATGTCCTCCCAAGTTCTGGTCTTTGTTACGTCAAGGGAGAAGAACCATTTTTGGGCTGCCCCAGAAAGAGATTGGTGGAAGAGCTAGGCTTTCAGCTGGTCATCATTTCCCATTGGTGACAGGGTACCTATATACATTCGGAGATGAATTCTGGGATCTCTGGTTCCATCAAACTTTTTCATGTCAGGCATTTTAAACTTTTCTGGTAGCTTCGCCTCTAGAAACAGGCACAGACCACCTACTCCAGCATATATTCTTCTATTCCTTTAGCTTTCCTCAGCGCTTTTTCCATCCGTTCAATTTTCTCGACTAATACAGATTCCTTGGACTGAGCGGTATTTTCCTCCTCAACCATCACCTGTCAAGGATTCCGTGGTGGTGGTGGAGCAATTTGTGGTCCATCAGGGACTTTATTGTCATCCCACAGGTCCTCTCCATTCTCGTTCGTCTCATCCGGTTGTCCATTCGCAATAGGGATACAAGCTTAAATGCTAATAAAAAAAGAATATTAAACTAATACTTAAAAGAAAAAACATTAAATTAGCATTACTAGAAAAGAAAAAAAAATGAAGATAAATGCTAATGAAGAAAATTAAACTAATACTAGAAAAATAAAAGAAATTAAAGATAACTATTTAACTTAAATGTGAAATGTAGTATTGATTACTACGTTCATATAAATGTAAGTGTATTATTATAACAATTAACAACAATATTAAGTTGTAATTGTCAAAATATGTTAGCAGTAATTAATGATTTGATTAAACTAAATTTAAGTAAGTAAGTTAAATGAAAGAAATGCTACAACATAAATAGGGTAATTAATAAGTAAAGAAAGAGTATAATGAAAAGAAATGTATGAATTGAAATTAAAATCTTAACCAGATCACTCTAAAAGAGAAGAATTAGAGTTAGAAAGACCAAGGATCCAAACAAGGTACCTAGATTACGAAATTCTCACGTCGGGAATGTGCTTCAATGGGCCAATCCTCAACGGGTGATTCAAGCAATGTAGCCTTCAATGTAGGTATTGGAGGTTCGCGACTCGAAATTTCAGTAGGGGTTCGGCATCGAGGTTCGGAATCACTCGATATATTGGCAGAGTCTCTCTCACTCAAAATTAGTACTGAAAATGTACGCTGGGAAACGGTATTTATAGAGTTTATCAGCCAATGAGATGCTACCATGTTTAAGGGACACGTCAGGCCATTTGAAGTTGGCGATCGCCACCATAAGAGTTGGCGGTCGCAATGTTTTTGGAAGGTTCCATAAAGTTCTCTGGCGGTCGCCACAATAAGAGTTGTCGGTCGCCATAAGCAAAGGAGGCTATCGCCACTTTTGGCTAGGGTTTCCACAAAATTCTATGACGGGCGCCACAATGCAAGTTGGCGGTCGCCTTTCTTGGGCAGCAAGTTTCAATGGTTTGTCAAAATTTCATTGGTTCGAAGGTTCTGGGTTCAAATACCGAGCTTAAATCACTTTTTGAGGATCGTACGGAGGCACTAATCCATCTGTTTTCATCATTGGATTCGCCTAAGAATAGACGGGATCAAATTGGGGTGTCTACACCAGCGTCTTCATCATGTTAACATCTATATCATGTTACACCATATTTCTTGCATCTTTGTATTTTGCTCCAGGAACTACGTTTTGGTCTGATCCTTAGCAAAAAGGGGTACGTAGGCAGCTCAATAAATGTTCGAGTACGACCAACATCATATGTATGCTTGTGTGCTTGTGGCCTAAGATTGACGATTCGGTCAAATAGATGTTGTCTCTAGGTCTTTGATATAACTTGTATCACATATTTCTATACAAGTTATATCAAAGAGGGGCAACTGTAGACACCCCAATTTGACCCCACCAATCTTAGGTGAATCCGATTATGAAAATAGCTAGAATAGTGCTTCAATTCAATCATCGGGAAGTGATCCAAGCTCGATAATTGAACCCGACCATCAAAAATCATCAGAAACCTTCAGAACCAATGAGGTTGTACCAAACCATCGATAACTTGTTGCCCAAGTCATTGCCAGAAGTGGCGACTACCATGTTCAATATGGTGACCGGCAATAGAACCTTGTGGAACCTTTTTCAACATGGCGACCGCCAACTCACATTGTGGCGGTCGCCAACTCCAAATGGCCTGACATGTCTAAAAACGTGTCAGCATCTCATTGGTTGAAGAACTCTATAAATACCGTACCTCTAGTACGTTTCCAAGGAGAGAATTTGAGTGTGAGGTTTTGAGAGTAAAGCTCTACTGAGACGCCAAGCAATTTCGAGCCCCGACGCCAAAGCCCTACCGAAATACTGCAAATCGAGTCTCTGAAGTCCTAAAAAGCCCTAGTTTGGATCACCACCCGAGGATTGGACCATTGAAGAGCATTCTCCCAATTTGAGGATTCCTAAGCAATTTAGGTATTTCGTTTAAACTCAATTCTAATTTAAGTACCTCTCTAATTTGTATAGTTAACTTTGTCTTTCATTCAATTCCTTTCATTTAGCTTAGTCACTTTATTTAGTTTAGTTTCTTTAATCAATTGTTAAGTTTACACATTCATACTAAGCACATTATTATTATTATAATTTTATTCATCTATCAAAATAGTACAAATATGTTTTGACAATTATAACTAATTAATATTGTTAATTGTTATAATAATGCACTTACATACATATGGATATAGTTGCCAATACTATATTCATAATTGACAATTAAAATAGTTTAGT
>JAOTRH010082592.1:0-17074 GCA_034768845.1 Heliamphora exappendiculata
GAAGAGAGGAAGTCAAGGAAAAACAGATCGTGCATCGAGGCAATGCAGGGCTGGAATATTGGGATTAGTTTGTAAATTTTAATAAAACAATATTAATAAGAGTTAAAAGACCATGGTTCTATTTGGGTTAAATATTAAGAATTTTATTTATTTTTTATATTTTTAATTATTTTATTTTATTTTTTCAAATTATTTTAATAAAATAAGTTCAAAAAATAAAAAAAATTTAATCAAAAAATAAATTTTTTTATTAAAAATAAAAATAAATAACGTAAAATTTAACGTTGTACTTTCTGGCATTCCATTGCAATCAATCCCAATACCAAAAACTACAAAAAGTTGATATAAGACAAAAAAATGGCAACTAAAGTAGATTTTTTGATTTTTCTTTTAGTTTTTGTCATATTTAGTGAATCTTTTTAAAATTTAATCATAACAGACATATTTTTAAAAAAAAATTTATTACAAAAAATAAAAAAAATAAAAAAATAAAATTAAAATATAAAAAAACAAAAAAAAAACTTTTTAAAAAAAAAAACACCTAACTTTTTAGTCCAAACATTTGCGAATTCTTCCCTGTCAATCATGAATTGTGGTTTTCTTTTCGCAGTGGTCGGTGGGGAGTCGTAACTTTTCGCGTTTGTCGGTGTGGAAGCTTTATATGTTTGTTTCTTTTAATATAATTTTCATTTATTTCTCGCTTGCCAACTCATCAATTGATGGAGAAAAGATTTTCAATCTCAAAATTATAATATTTATTTCTTTTAATATTTTTAAAATCCTTAAATCAAGAAAAGTTATAAAGATTTTGAAACATATTAAATGATTTTTAATTTATTAATAAATATTATTATATTAAGGAAAAATACCCATTTTTTATTTTATAAAAAACATCATTTAGTGTTCTCTAAAATTAAAATGGTGTCATATGTGAATTTTTTTAAACTCAAAATACCCTTTTTTATATAACAAATTTTTTAAAGTCTCGATAGTATAATTTGAAATTCATGTCACTACACTATTTTTATTTTTTGCAACCAATTCGGTTTCAGTTTAAAATTTTGTAACAGTTTTTTACATTTTCTCTCTCTATTTTTTTAAATTTTGCATCTTTCTTACAATAAATTAAAATCAGACACCACAAACCCTAATATATTATAATAGAAAATTATATAAATTTTAAAATAAATAATTCCTTGCCCAATTGATCTTCAGTGATCGTGAAAGCTAAGCTACATACCCCACCAAAAAAGTATTTTAAAAAATTCCTCTATGATTAACATTTTTAATGTGCTTAGGCAGGTTTGATTGAGAAGACTAAGGTTGCATTTATTTTGAGTAAACTTTTACATTGAGAAATATTTGACATGTAAAATTATTTTAAAAATAATAATATTTTATTTTTTGTTTTCTGGTATTTGGGAATGCTTGAAAAATATTTTTTGAAAAAATATCAATTCTTTTGATCAAAACATACTACTAATACTATTGTCGTTGTTGTCACCACCATTGCCATTGTTACCACTACTACCATTATCAAAATCTTTGTCACCATTATTGACCCTACTACTACAAGGAACACTATTATCACATTTACTACCACTGTTACTACTGTCATTGTCACCACTGTTACTATTACGCATTCGACTAGCACTCGTACTATAATCATACTCTAGTTATTCTTACCATTTGCCTACACTATTCTCACTGTGCTATTACTTCCATTCACACTCACAATATTATCATCGTCGCTAGCACTACTTGCACCCATCGCCTGCACCACTATCCACCACAACAGTTGTTACTGCCACATGCCACTACTACCATCATCGCTATAGCCATTGCCTTTGCCGCCGCCACCACCACCACCACCACCTTTGCTTCCTCCACCACTGCAGCCACTATTTCACTTGCTTAGCTTGCCATTGGTGTGGATCTCTAGTTTGGTTGACGCATCTAGCGCCTCTAGTTGAGGTAATAATTTAGGCAAGGTAGAAAGTGAAGCGAAAAGGCGGACAGGCATACCTCAGAACCAATTCATCTTATCATCGCCCTGCTTTGCTAATCTGTAATTTAAAAGGTGTACATCTAGGAAAGCTAGAAATCAAGTTTTCGGTGAGTAGGGAAACCCAACTGGACATATTATGTAGTCTTTTTTTTTATGTAAATTAATTTTGGTCTTTTAGTTTGCGTTTGGACTAATTTTTTTTATTTTTAGTTAATTTTTTTCAACATTAGCCTAAATGAGTATATTTTTTAGATTCTTCTTATCACGAGAAAATGAAAAATTAATTTTTTTTATTAAAACCTAAAAGAAATTCATATAAGACAAAAAAAGTCAACTTAACATACTTTTTGACTTTTTTTCTTTTTTTTAATAATTTTTTCGTGTTTAGATAACTTTTGTCAAAATTAACCATAGCAGATATACTTTTGATAATCCTCTCATCACAAGAAGCCAGAAACATAAAAAAATCTAAACCAAAATATAATATAAGCTCGTAAAAAACAAAAAACAATTTTCGAAAAAAAATCACAAAGCTTTTTAGTCCAAACATAGGCTTAATATAAAATATTTCATAGAAAAATTATTTTACGTTGTTTTTATTAAACTAAACAATAAAAAATATATAAAATATTTTATTAAAAAAAATTTCACATTAAAACAAACGTAGCCTATATTCGAGCATTTTTCTCACGCAAAAAGTCTAATCTCACAATTTTTTTTTCTTTGTAAGAAGTTCATGCAATATTTTAATCTTATAGTTTTGATCAAACTTTAAAATACAAATTCATTTATCATGAAATTAATATTTCCGTTGTATAAGTAATTAACTCTGTTAAATAAGATCTGTAATTAATACTATTTAAAAATAAAAATAAAATATTTAGAATTTCAATAGAGTTAGATTATAAAGTAAAGTTTATCTCTAAATGCAAAAGTATATATTCCAAACATAACCAATTTAATTCTAGATGTTTCAAAATATATGTATATAACATGCATATAAAACAGATTTAAAACTTTTATTTTTGTTACCGAGATAAACATATTAAACTTGTTCAGTTAATTTATCTCTCCACGTACAATTAATCAAAATATCATCAAATTAATTATAAATTTTCCTTAAAATATATAAATATGCAATTAATGAAGACTTTTAAAAATAAAATATTATTGATGAGATAAAAATCAAATAAAAAACCGGATAAGTTAAAATATATAAAAAAATTTAAAGTAATATTTATTTATAAATATTTATCATAAATAAGTTCTTAAATGTTAATTATTGCATATGCATGAATAATTTCTTTTAATATAAATGAACTGATTTATGTAATTTACTTATCACAAAATCTCTATTTTAAATAAAATGTGTTGATTTTTAATATTTATTCAATACCATTACTAATATTTTTTATTACTCTTGTCTTTTATTATATTTCTCGTCTTTAGAGGTTTTCTTAAAATTTTAGTTAAGAAAATTTTAACTATATATTTCTCTAAAAATTTAAAAAATTCATATTTTTCTTAAAAAATATTAAAAATAACCGAATATAGTTTTTTTTTTTACTTGTATTGAATTTTCTTTATAACTGTCCAATTTTTTGTATCTTTATATCCATCCCTGTAATGTTAAAAAATTGGATTGAATGATGAAAAAAATCAGAAAATATAAAACAAAATTAAGAATATTGGGCTAAAACAAACAAGAACCTGATCAGGCTACTGAATGGCTCACTATCTAGTTTGCAATAAAAATCTCGGGTATTTGTGAACTTCCATTAATTTTTAGAAACTAATTTTACTGTTCATTAGTTAGCTGATTAAAAAAAAATTTGTTAAATAACTTAATACATATTGTTGTGTATATTTTTTAACAGTTTAAATTTTTGAGAAAATTAAGAATATGGTATTAGAGTTCTGGTATAGAAGATCTTAAGTTCAAGTCACGTCTATTTTTCTATTATGTTCGTTAATACTATATTGTTGTCTTTATTGTTACACATGTTTAATTCAGTTTATTTAGAGTGTTAAATAGTTTGATATACATTGTTGGCCTATTTTTTAAAAAATTTAAACTTTTGGAACAATTTACAAATTCTTCTCCGTTTGGGCTCTTAAATTAGTTACAAAGAATTAATAACATCTAAAAAATTTTGAATTAAAACCTTAAAAAAATTAAACCCCAAATTCCCAACTTTGACCATCACTCATGCCAATTCTTTTAATTGGCATAGATAGGCCCACGTGGTGGTAATTGACATTATTGAAATTAATAACTTATAGATTGTAGTTTGGAATATAAGTTGTGAGTATTTGATAAAAATTATAACTTATAACTGATATAGAAAAAATGTAGTAATAATTTGTAGTAGAAATTATAGGTATTTAAAAAAATTATAATTTATAACTAAAATTAATAATAAAAAATTAAAAATTAGTAGCAGTTATTGTTTCTTCAAAGCAACATTTTGTAGGTCCATACATATTAGAACTAAAATAATATTGTATTTCGCAGAACAATACCAAGTATGACTAGTTTAATCTGTTATGAAAGAAATTAGATGATTTTATATTCATAAAATAATAAAAGATAATAATTAAAAAAGAGAACAAAAAGCATATGTGGTTAGCCAATATGCATATGCTTATGACAAAAAGGAAAAAGAAAAATCTATTATAAGCAATAAGAGCTCGGTTGTTTCGTGACACTAGCTCAACAATTGAATTAATTTTTAAGAGATAAGTTTAATCCCGTGTTTGTTAATATAATTTATGATTAGAAACATATCATTATGTGATAAATTCTTATAATTATTCAGTGTGAGTTAGGTTGAACGAATATAGAGATAAAAATATTTTTTTCAATTAATATATCATCCTGTGATAAGTTTTTGTAACTATTCGGTGTGAGTTGAATTGAGACTAATATAGAGATGAAAATATTTCTTTCAATTAACATATCATCATGTGATAACTTCTTGTAACTATTCGGTGTGAGTTGGGTTGAGACGAATATAGAGATGAAAATATTTCTTTCAATTAACATATTATCCTGTGATAAGTTGTTGTAACTATTCGGTGTTACGAAAATATCACGTAGAAATTGTATGTGATATTCATATTTAATTTTGTGATAATAAATTTTATGCTAGAGATATAATAAATTATTTTTGTTAAGTAATTAAAAAATAATAGGTGATTCACATTGAATAATTATTTAATAATTTTGAAACATTATGTGACGTGTTTATGTGTTGTTTCCATCTAATCATGTACCAAAAAATAATTTAAAATAATATTAACCCACTATTATTAAAAAAATAAAATATAAAAATGATTTACTTAGGCCATAATTGGCAATCTTAGCTTTTTGGCTAAAAATGCCAACAAACTAAAATTGTCCATTTGAAAAAAAAGTAAAAAAGTCAAATCAAAATAAAAAATTTTAAAATATTTTATTTAAACTCCCACCACTTTTAAAATACAATAATACTTTTTATTCATAATTTATTTATTACTACTATTAACTACATATAATTGTTAATATCAAATATATAAATAAATAAAATTATTTACTTTAAATAAAAAATAAAAAAAAAATTTTTTTATCAAAGTAATCAATTTTAAAAATGCTAACTTAAAAACTGTTAACAAATAACATATTTTAAATTAAATTAAATTTTTTAATTTAAAATACAAAATATAAAAAGATTAACTTTTAAAATAATTACCAGGAATCCTTGATATGCATTATTACATTTCTTAATTGTTGTATTCATTGAACCTGCCAATATGCTTCAGTTTTTCAGCTTTGGATATCGGCCGGGCCACGTGACGGGCACATGGTTTTGTTACTTACTACTGCAAAATCCACGTGGGTTCATAGATTCTGAACTTTTCGGCCCCATGAAAAGTTGTGAAACTAAGGGGCGCGAGAGTAATTATTTAGTGCTATCCGAGTTTTATATAATAAATTTATGTGATATTTTTATTTAATATAATAATAATAAATTTTATAAAAAAAATATAATATTTCATTTTTATTGAATAATTTAAAAATAAAAAATAATTCATATTATATAAATTATAATTATATATTTATTAAAAATACTACATAACATCACATACATAATACTTCAAAAATATCTATTAATTTTTCGGGGCGCCTATGGTTTTGGGAGTGGGACGATACACACCTATTGAATCGAAGAGAGGGTTCTCTTCTGATTTTCTCGGTGTTTACTTGTATATTTTCTTGTCAGGCTTTGTTTGGTTTAGTTTCTTTGTGGTTTTTTTTGGAAATTATTTTTTAAATTTTTATGAACTTTTTTAATTTTCTAAATTAGTTTTCTTATTTTCTCGATTTATTATAATAAAATAAATATAAAAATATAATTATTTTGAAAAAAATTGAAAAAATTCATTAAACACAAAAAAACCCACATAAAAAGCCTTAAAGTGGCTTTTTTGTTTTATCTCAACTTTTTTTTTAATTTTTTGTCAGTTTTTTTTACTTTTTTAATTTCTTATAATAAGATAAATCTAAAAAATATCTTCGTTTGAATTAACATTTTTTTTTTACTAAAAGACAAAAAAAAACCATATAAAAAAACTATTCCACACGGTGGCTTAATACTTGATGAAACGAGTAACTTATAAATTATAACTTATATTAAAAATTATAAATGATTGGTAAAAATTGTAATTTATAACTAAAATAAAAAAAAATAATTATAACTTGTAACAGAAGTTGTTAAAACATTAAAAAATCATAATTTATAATTAAAATTAATAATAATAAATTAAAAACTACTAATAATAACTTTGCCAAACACTCATAATATCACACACTGACATGGAAAAATATCTTCCGATTTGGTTTATGAGTACAGACCTAAAAACTTGAAAATTAAACCAATTTGATTTCTATAAGTTTAGTTGATTTAATTTTTACAAGTAATTAGTTTGATCATGAGTCCCAAAATAAGTAAACTGATAATATTAATTCGATTTCTGAATTAGTTTGGAATTAACCCAAACTAAGTTGAGAATTGAACCGAATCAATTTGATTGTGAGATTAATATAAAAAAATAAAATAAAAATTCAACTTGACAAATTAGAAAGAAAAAAATTACTCGATTAAATAATTATTATTAATTGTTATTTGTTTGTCATGTAACATTTATTTTTGTAAATTTTTTTATTAGATATCTATTATTACTTTTACTAAATGATTAATTTTATAATATGATTAGATTAATTTTAAATTTAAAAAGTTAAAATTAATAAAAATTAATTCAATTCTAAATTTAGTACGAAACTAAACTAATCTAATTCATGTGGACCCCTACTTTGCTTAGTTAAATTATGTCAGGAGAATCTTCAATTCAATGTGCATGCATGGTTGGATTGAATAGGAATTAAAAGATCTTGGTTTCCAAATTATGGTGTGGGGACTTTTTATCTACAAATAATGGCCCAATTTGGGAGAATATGTCTAATTTGTAAGCTGATTTATAAGTCAAACGAAATAATTTATAAGCTAAATAAATAAATAAATCAATGGTCATTCAAATGACCTACTTTATTTGTATTTTGACTTATTTATTAATAAATAAATAAATCAATAAGTTAACTACCAAAATTGGGCTAATGTGTTCATCGCTTTTACTATATTGTACACTTTTAAATCATGTGATAATTTTAAAATACAAAAATTTTGAGGCATAATCAACCATTTTTAATGTATTATAACAAATGAACATACAAATTTCAAAACATTCAATGTAATTATTAAATTCTATCTTATTTTACTATTCCTCTAACAATTAAGCCACACCAAGAGACATTAGACCTAATGGTATTGGAGCTACTTTTTCAAATGAAAAGTAAAGAATTTAAACATTGTGAAGCATGTGAGTTAGCAACAATGAGAGCGAGATATAAGAGCATATGTTTATGATTTAGAGATTTACACTCATTTGACAATTTCTTTTTTTTTTTAAAAGGACTTTTGACCTTAATATTTTTAAATAATTATATTAATGTTCACTAATAATAACAATAATACATATTGGAATAGATAGTAGAGACGGCGGGTCCTCATTAAGAGAACCCTAAACACACATTTAAAAAGTGGTTTTATAAAATTTTAGACACATAAATTTTTTAAAAAATCATTACAAAATTTTTAAAAAATACAAATTATTTTGTTGTTTTACATTTTATCAATATCTAATTTACAATCAAATTTAAAAGCTGTGTCGATAAAAAAAAAATCAAAAGCTATAATATCAAAATCAAATTGAAAAGTTGAATTAATAGTAGTAAATAATCACTTAAATACTATTCTTTTAATATTTCGTATCGTAAAATTACCAATTAAAAATATATAATTAAGTTTGTACGAGGATGATCCGCACCCGTCAATGTATGAACACGCCTACAAAAGAATACACATGAGCTAGCCGGTGGCCAATTACCAGAGGCACTCTCACGATAAAATTAAAGTTGAAAATAATCACACTTAAAAGTAATTTCACTTAGATTTTACCACTTTCAGTTGCTCACCCCCTTGAGCTTTTATCTCTTCCCCTTTTGTGGGGAAATCTAAGCCTTCACACACTCTTTTTAATCTTTATCACTCTTTTTAATCTTTATCATCATTTTGACTTACCTCTACAAAATGTCTTCATTAGTTCGCCATCTCTTATTTGTATTGACAGCAATAAAAGAATTTTAGTCAAATTACAATCAAATCAAAATAAATACTCAGAATTCGGCTTGTCTTTGTGGCCAAGCTATTGTTATGAAATGTATCTCCCGATAAAGCAGTTGTTATAAAATGTGTTCCCCAATAAGGCGGCGCATTTAATAGCTGGCACATGTCTCTCTCAAAACATTTATTACTATCTATCTCAGTCGTGTCACAATAAATGCTATGTTAGAATACTTAATGCGATTTTAAGGCCGACCTCATATTCGCTGTTAATTTCTTATTTGTTCGGTGCCTCTTTATTTTGAGCCTTGACTCGACCCGTTGTTTGAGTTTCGACTCCTATTCCCTTCAAAGTTTATATACCATTTTTTTAAAAAGACAATATTACTAATTCATTTAATCTTTCTTGTAATATAATTGGTTATAGATTACATTTTATCAATTTTAACTTTATAACTTTTTTGGAGATAATTATAATTACAACTATACTTCAAAATATTTTATATTTAAAACACATCAAAATAATTATAATTACAAAGTTAAGGCTAAAACTTCAAGACGGACACCTCGCTGCATAAGGACCGGCCCTAATTGTAGAGTTGTTTTAAAATAACAATATTATTCGTTACTAGAAATCTATTTTTTACCTTTTTATACTGGCAATATTAGAATGCGTGTGTATATATATATATATATTATTTATTTGCCAATAAAAATGAAATTCATTTCTTTTTAACTTAATTTTCAAAAAGATAAAAAATTAAACTTACCAAACAAAGCCTTAGTCACTAACTCATTATGAGGTGACCACAAAGGTTCTATTATGCGTGACACTATTTTAGCTGTTCATAGCCCGAAGGTGCCTTTTTTCATCAATTTGATTCAGATGGTCCATCGATGCCTTATATTTTATTATTTGTAATAAATAAATAAAATATTGAGTTAACAATGCAAAATAAATTATTTTTGAAGAACATTTGTTATCACTGATTTTTAGAATCACACACACACACACACACACACATATATATATATATATATATATATAATTCATTTCTTCTTCTTTTTACAAGTTTTTCTCTCCGTATTTTTTCTGTGAGAATACTTCATCTATATATAGGAAAAGAAAGACACATCCCTGCTTGGGATAAATTTCTTTAATTTTGCTTAATTTTGATTTTTTGGAACCTTTTTTTATCTTTTGTTTAAAAAATTTTACTTTTACTTTTTGAACCTTTTTTATCTTTTGATGGGATGAATCGAAAAAATAAAAAATCTTAATTGAAAAATTAAAAAAATTCACTAAAGACAAAAATAAACAACATAAAATTTGACTCGAGTGAGTGGTTCCACGCGATCTGATAAATCATTTCCTTAGCCACCAAGCCACATGTCTTTTAACGTCCCATGCAGGATTGTACTACCAATGTCTTTATTGTCTCTAGAACAGTCTTTCGATTCTCAGAGAAATCTATAATTATATAGTCTATGCTATATCTCGACTGTTCAGTCTGTGCTGAGCCACATAGTTGATGCTATATCTTCATGATTAGGTAGTCAGAGCTACGTTACAGTCTATGCTGTCTTCACGACCCTTGTCGTGGTAATAATATAATCTGTGTTGTCTTCATAGTTTGTACTATAGCAATAATACAGTATGTGTTGTCTTCATGGACTGTGCCATGGCAAGCAGTCAGAGCTACTGTCATAGGCAGGACAACGCTTCATTGTCTATGCTATAGAATGTCTTCATCGGTAGTCAGGGCTATATGCTTCTATGTTATAGAATGTCTTTATTCGTAGTCAGGGCTACGCCTTATAATTTAGGCTGTGGAATGTCTTGTGCCCCTGCCCGATGAGCAGTGATATTAGTTAGTCGAGCTATAGGAGGTCCCAGTAGCTCGAACCCCCAGCAATTCGAGTAGGTCAAGTCTGGGTCTTCTTGTAACTTGAGTAACTTGGAGTTGTATATCCGATTTACTGATTGAGTAAAATTGACCCACACGAGCAACTCGGGTTACTCAAGTAACTCGAGTTGGCGATCCTTTTGGGCCTCTCAATTTGCTTCTGCTTTATTGATTGGTTCAGGTCAAGAAATCTATGATTCAAATACTTAACCCTATTCATAGTTCATATTTAAGTCACTAGAGGATTGAGTAGTTTGTGTCATCACCCGAGTACCTGGGTTAGACTAGTCGACATCAGTTAAGTGAAAGAATACCCGAGCTACTGGAGAGGCTAGTAACTCGGGTCATGAGTGACTCGAGTTATGAGTAAAAGTATTGTACCCTAGCTACCGGAGGGATGAGTAGCTCGGGTCAAGAATGACTCAAGTTATCAGTAGAAGTATTGTATCCGAACTACTAAAGGGGTGAGTAGCTCGGGTCATGAGTGACTCGAGTGAATGTATTATTTAAATCATATAGTTAAATAGAAGAAATAATTCTTGCCACCAAAATGGAGTTTTGTACTCAAACGACCCGAGATATCACATAAACTTAACCACTCCCCCGAGAAGAGAGTCAAGTGGCTCGACCGCCAAGCGGGCCAACCGTACTAGAGCGGGTAAAATGTACTAAAATGGATCAATCGTACCCCGAGTGGCACGACCGTACCCAAGTAGCTTGGGCGTATTCGAGTAGGCCGGTTGTACCCGAGTGGATCAATTGTACACGAGTGGCTCGGAGTGTACTCGAGTAGGTCGATTGTACCTGAGTAGCTCGTGTGTACTCGAGTGGTTCAATTATTTGTTACGAGCAGCTTAAATGGCATACGCATCTTGAGAAGTTTCGTATTAATTTTTTTCATTCTTTCTCTTAATATTGGCTTGTTCAAGTTATCAGTTCTAGTAATTTGATTTATAATTATTTATATAATTTATATGTTAATAGGCGATGACTCACCTATAGACTTTATTATATATATGTTTTTTTTTGTTATAGGGGTACCCTTTTTGCCTGTATCACCAAATCTTTTGTGACATTGGCGATAGAGTATAATTCGTTTCAGATTTTCTGTATTTGAGAATAGATCTCTCACCGTATCTTATTTACATTCCAAATCACTGAAATTTCTATGATAAATTCTGTGTTTATTCATCCGTTTTAATTCATTAAAAAATAAAGATAAATTATAGTGAAATACAATGCCAAAAATATAGAGCCAGTTTTTTTTATATGTATTTTTTTCCTTTAGGAAATGTTCTTTCCATCTTTGTCTGTATATTATAAGCCGAATTACGTAAATAAAAAGATTGAAATTTAATAATTTTGTATTGGTATTTGCAATTGTTCATCATCCCAAGGTATATGTATCTCCGCTCCTCTATTATATTCATACCAGATTTGTAATTTTAAATATTTTAGTAAAAAAATAAGGTTCTTAAAATTTATGTAGGAAGTATGAGGTTAAGCGAGTACTGAAAAATTATGAGCGGTTACCTTAAGTTTACAGAGTTACTCTTCATTAATTAAATAAGAAAAAAAAACCATGTTTATCTCTACTAATTAATAAAAGAAAAGTAATGTAATATAGTTCACTAAATTTTAGTATTACTCATAGTGTTTCTTTATTAGCATAGTATAGATGATATCTAGGTCCTCCCTTTCTCAAATAATAAATGAACAGATCTCTATTTTTAATAATGCTCACGGTGAACTAATTTCTACGACTCAAACAGTTTATATTGTAAAAATTATGAAAGAGATTATCCATATGTAAAATTAAGTTGATCTGTGGTCGCTACTTACTTGGTTGTATCACATTTATTCTTTTTTTTTAAAGTATGATACACTCTCAAATTCATATTGTGGTCCATTTTTTATAATTAATGTGATCATATATTTGATCATCATCTTAATCTTTTATATAAGTGATCTTGGCAAAGCTCGAGCAGCTCGAATCATTAAAATGAAGTATTATTAGTACAATAAAAAGAAATAATGATCTTTCCATTTCTTTGAAAAATAGAAAGAAACGTGTGGATATATTTTTAACACATGGGAGCATTAAGTGTAATTGATCATTTCCTATTTCTAAAACTACCAAAAATATGATTCATCTCAAAAACTAATTAGTTTCAAAAAATAAATAAAAATTAAGCAAACAACATCAGTGAAAGTAGAATTGGTCATAGGTCAATCGGCTGTTCATATTACTTGTTTTAGTGTTATATTCAAAGTACATATCAAAAAACTTGCACTTTTACCCACTAATGAGTAATCACAGATAGTAAGTTGTTTTAGGGTTTTATTAAAAACTTACATAGTAAAAAAAAAAATTTGCACTTTTACCCTTTTATTTTTTTAAAGAAAAAAAAAAACGTTACACTCTTACCTGGTTAAGGCGTTCATGAAGAGCCAGAATCCGATTGACCAACTCAACTCCTTTCCTTTGCCACTGCAATCGGGACATCATTCAATTACTTGTCAACAACTTAATACGGGTAAAAGTAAACTATAAAATTATTCATAATTTAAAATAAATGCTTCAAATCTGCTTCATAAACGCTTTAATCTATCGTATTCATTCATATAGGGGAAAAATTTACAAAAGCTACCAATTCCTCACAAACCACTCTTAGCCATTATGAGCTAAGGTGACATGACTAACATATTAAATTCAACTTTTGTGACCATCCATTTTAGCACAGGTATGGAAAAATTTATACTCATACATATATGTTTTCTCTTTAACCCAATTTAATTTGGGTATTGGAAAGCCTCCGCTGACCACATAACTATGTGAGTACGTATTACTTTTTATGCTCTCTCAAGTTCAAATTATGAGTTGTGTTATGGGATACTCTTACAGCATTTAGAAATTCAATTTTAGGACTTCACAATACAGTCCTAGAAAGAATCCAAAATTTGAACTGTGCGGTGAGAATTTAAATTTGTGTTTGTGCTTCAGATTTAAATGTATCTAAATTATTTCTTTTGAATACTAAATATTTTTCTGAATCTTTTTTTCGCTGGGTTTGTAGAAAAACTGTATTCAAAGTAATCCATTAAGATCATGTTGGAGTTTAAATTTGGGGAGGGATTTGCAAAGAGAGGTAAAAAGAAAAAAGAAAAAAAGCAAATTAACTTCACAAAATTTCTTTTTTCATCTTGTTTCTCTTTACAAATCTATTCATCCAAACACATCCTAAATGATCAGGGATGAACATAAAATTTTAATTTAGGAGAGACAAATTATTGTTGTAAATTTTTAGAAGAGTATATGTTAAATTTTAAAAAAAAATTTATGAGAGGCAAACCTATATAATCATAAAATATTTTAAACTAATATCATTATAATAATAAATTTTTTCAAAATATTAGCCAGGCGGCCGCCCCATCTACCCTTAAGTGTCCGTCTATGTAAATGACACAACTGAGAAGGTCATGAAAAAGAAGAAAGAGAAGGAACAACAGTGCATGCATGAGGATTAAAAATAAAAACCTAACCTCTCCCAGAAGAGAGCGAAAGGAGCAATGGAAAAGGCAGCGATGGCATGACGATACGCCATTAGAGCGAATACGAAGCTTCCCTCAGTCAGTATAACCCTAGACAGAAGCTGCAGTCCTGTGTTGAACAATTGCACCATTAACATGCTCATCACTATCCCTGATCCCCCAATCCATTCCTTCACACCCATCTCTCTCTCTCTCTCTCTCTCTCTCTCTCTCTCTCTCTTTGGGTGTGTGTGTTGGAGAGAAGAAGAAAGAGAAAGAAATATGACCAGAACTGAAAGTTGATAATAAAATTTATATAATATTCCTTTTTGAGTAATTATTTATTTACTTATTTTATTTTAATTAATTTTTAATGATTATTTTTATCGTTTTAACCGTTACACATTTTCAACTAGCAGAAAAATAAGAACTTTTAATCAAAATAAAAAAATTCCAAAAAGACAAAGTATACCAAAATAAGATAATAAACTAAATTGTATATTATTTAATTTCATTTTTATTAAAAATAAATTATTTCAATCCAAATCCTTTAATGTCTAATTCTTCTAATTGAGACCATCCAAAAAAGTTTAAAAAAATAGAAAAAATAAAAATTAGCAAGAAAATCCAAGATTTAGCCCAAAGAGAATGTATGCGACGAAAACCTAATTTGAGAGTGGAGGTGGGGGGGTATTGATTTTCAAACCCACAAATGGACATGCCTTTTTTTATTATTATTGTTTTTCCAATTGAAGTGCCTAATCTCATTTGGCTATTCACATTCAGAATCAAACTTCCGACAATAATTTATAATTTTATAATTTTAATTACACTAAACATAAGTTATAAATGAATCAATTGTAAAGTTTTATTGTTTCATGCAGTAAAATTTGTATTTATTAATTAAAATTAAAAAAAATTATCAAAAAAGATTAAGAAACATAAACACATTGCAAAATACTATAAGCACAACTCTCTGATTTTTATTATCTTTTTGTTGATTTATAAGCTAAGAAAAAAATCAAGCAAACACTCTCATTAATGTTGATATATTTGGAATATGAGAAAAATTGTATCCCTAATGTGACAAAGCCTATTCTCTCTTTCTTTCGTCAATCGGTTAGAGATAGTCCACAAAATCAAGCAAACACTCTCATTAATGTTGATATATTTGGAATATGAGAATTACTTTTTTTTTCTATTTTTCTCATTATGAGAAATTTAAAAGGCAATTTTCTTGATTAATATTTTTAAAAAAAAACATGAAGGCTAAAATAAACTAAATTTTTTGGCTGCTAGTTTTTTTTCCTTTTCTTAGACTTCTTTCATTTTTTGTCTAAGCTTTTTACTATAGCTTGATTTCTCAAGATAAAAAGAAAATAAAAAGTAAAAAAGTTTCGAATAAGTTGGAAATTGTCTAAGCTTTTTACTATAGCTTGATTTCTTAAGATAAAAAGAATATAAAAAGTAAAAAAGTTTCGAATAACGTTGAAAATTGATTAAAGATGAAAAAATTATATAACAGAAATTTTACAAATTTAATTAACTGGCAAAGATTAGGTGTGGGCCCCACTTTTTGGAGTCTAAGATGTGCACTTATGAGTTTTTGTAATGAAATTATGAGTATTTGTGGTTAAGATTATGAAATATTTGAAATTTTAAATTAAAAGTCATGACTTATCGCTCGAGGCCATGCATGACTATCAGCTTTAACCTTCCAATCGTATTGTATTGTGTGATTTTCTAATTATAAATTTGTGTGGTTTAATAATGAATTGGTAGAACTTATAAATACGTAAACAATGACATCAATTAAAGTTGTTTATTTTCTAACTAGGTTAGTTGCGAAGCTATGCCGTGGTTCAAGTAGGTTATGGTATTCCCCTATGATAAATTTCTAACACCATTTTTGTTAATTATTTGGTCTAGTAATTTCATAATTTTGTACTCCTCCCATTGGCACAAATTGAAATGGTTAGAAAAATCTAAACAAACTATGAAAAAAATTTAGAAGACAAAAATAAACTCAAATAATTAGTAAATATGTCAGATTTTATGTTATTTATTTTTATTTTAGTAAAAAATTTATCTTTTAACCAATTAAATTTATTTTTGATTTCTCTCTCATCAATCAAATCAAATCAAAGAATTAAAAAGTCAAATTAAAAGATTAAAAAAATTAAATGATAAAAATAACCAAAAATTGTACAAATTACCTCAAAGGGGACCATAAGATTTGTCCCCAAATTCGTCCTTCATAAAAAAGTCAGAAAGATGAGCTTGTAAGTTGGGTATGTCCAACGGGCATGACTTGTAATGACAAGACCAGTTTGGCATGGAAATTATACCCTAAAATCAGATCATCTACTTGGGATGAATGTTTTCTGTTTTTTTGAATGTCTGTTTCGATTTCATAGATGCAAATGATGATAATTCAACGAAGAATGTTGTACAAAGTATTGTTCAGAATTATGCTGATAAATGGATATCCAAACCGATGCTATATAAATTAAATCGAAGATTACCAATTGATATTCCTGCTCCATCGAGATCTTTACAACGAAAAAGTTAGTGTATTGAATGAACTCCATATTTTCAGTATCATTCAATTCTAGTCGATCATACTGATAGTACTCCATTATCAACATCATCATCCGCGAATATTCTACGAGAAAAATCCGTCGATAGCACAAGGTAAATTTAGATCTGTTTTCTTCGGAATTATCGAGAAAATATTTCAGAATTCTGTTATCTATATCCGCGGTATGTAATATATCGTCTCCTAGAATTTCCCGTAGATTGTTGATTATATGAGAGCATATACATCCGTAGATTGTAATTGATTTTGACTTTTTGTGTGTATGTTTAAGTGGGAAGAGCAATGCAGTTACTGATGGAACAACACCGAA
>JAOTRH010082603.1:0-17073 GCA_034768845.1 Heliamphora exappendiculata
GACGGTAAACAGGCTATTGGCTGCAAATGGGTCTTCACAGTCAAGCTTAATCCTGATGGTTCTCTTGCCCGCTTGAAAGCTCGTCTTGTTTCCAAGGGGTATGCTCAGACGTATGGAATTGATTATTTTGAGACCTTCTCTCCCGTTGCTAAGACGGCATTTGTTCACCTATTTATGTCTCTTGCTGCTGCTCGCCATTGGCCTTTGTATCAGCTTGATAAGAAAAATGCTTTTCTTCACGGCGATTTGCAAGAGTAAGTCTATATGGAGCAACCGCCTGATTTTGTTGCTCAAGGGGGGTCTCAGCTGGTATATCGTCTCCATCGCTCTCTTTATGGATTGAAGTAATCTCTACGGGCATGGTTTGGTCGCTTTAGCATGGTTATGCGCCAATTTGGTCTTCTACAGTTTGAAAAAGACCACACTGTGTTCTATCAGCTTTCCTCTACTGGATGTATTCTATTAATCGTCTATATTGATGATATTGTTATCACAGGGGATAATACGGTCGGCATTTCTGAGTTGAAGCTATTTCTGAAATTCTAGTTTCAAACTAAAGATTTGAAAAAATTGAAATACTTTATTGGCATTGAGGTAGCACACGGCAAGAAGGGTATCTTTATTTCTCAGCGGAAGTACGTGTTGAATATTTTAGCTGATGCGGGGTTTCTGTGAGCAAAGGGGGTCGAGTCACCTATGGACCTGAGTGTCAAACTCCTCCCTGATGAGGGTGATGTTTTTTCTCATCCTGACCGATATAGAAGAATGGTTGAAAAATTGAACTATCTGACAACAATGACAAGACCAGACATTGCCTTTCCTGTGAGTGTGGTGAGCCAGTTCATGGCTGTGCCTCGAATCCCACATTGAAATGCCGTGATTCGAATTTTACGATATCTCCACAGTAACCCTGGTAAGGGGCTACATTTCAGTGATCATGGCCACTCTATGATGGAAGGGTATTCTGATGCGGACTGGACCAGATGTCCCATTGATCGGAGGCCCACTTCTGGATTTTTTATATTTATTGGTGGTAATCTTATCTCTTGGAAGAGTAAGAAGCAGAACGTGGTTTCTCGGTCGAGTGCCGAAGCCGAATATCGGGCCATTGGCTCCGTCAGCTACTTAGTGAGTTGGGTGATTCCTGTTCTGGCCCAACAAAACTTTGGCGTGATAATAAATCTGCAGTGCATATTGCTACAAATTCAGTATTTCACGAGCGCACGAAACACATCGAGGTGAACTGTCATTTCCTTCAGCGCGAGTATCAAAATGGTGTGATCATGTTAGGCTCCGTTCGTACTGGAGAGCAATTGGCGGATATTTTAACTAAATTCGTTCCGGGTCCTTGGGTTCGATATATATGTAACAAGCTGGGCATACTAGATATATATGCTCAAACTTGAAGGGGTGTTAGCTTTATTATGTTTATTATTATATATTTATTATCCAGTGTGCGTGAGTGTATGGGCGTAATGATGTTGTCTAACTTTATTATAAATAAAGAGTCTTGCCTATCCTTTAGGATACAACTTCTCATTATTTCCCGTTTAATAACACAGGCCACCTAGCAGGGGAATGCAACGGTATCAATTTTCTCTCAGGATGATTCTCATCTTGCATTACGTTGTCAACATCAACTAAAAGTTGCTCATCTGTTGCTTTACCACTTCTTGATCCTTTTCTTCCAACTCTTTTCTCTTCGTATGTGTAGTTAGGAAATTTTTTCACCTTCTTTGCTTTCTCTTTTATTTTCTTAACCATCGGACTCGGCGAAATCTTTGCACCCACTCGTTTATTTGATGCCATTCCATCATAACAAGGTGTACTTGTTCCTTGCGACGTCGCTTGCGTAATTTCATGGATCACCATCTCCTCAATTTGAGAATTCAAGTAAGCTACTTGAGCATTCAAATTATCAACCGTTAACGTGAGTGACTGTATCGTAGCATCTCTTATGGAAAGAGTTTTTTTCAAGTCAATGATTTGCATATCCTTGTCTTCATCAATCCGCGGATCAAACATATCTGCCGCTCCTTTTCTCATCTGACATATCTCATTGAGGAGCTCATTGATAGTTGATGTTTTGCTCTGGTTTTCATCGCGCAGTTTTGCAATTTCTCTATCCAGATTTTGAATGAGCTCTATGTCAAATGCATGAATATCTGGCAAAATCTCAACGCTATTGACTATAGGTGCATTACCATGAAGGAAGTCTGTCTCATTATCATAGTAAGCAAATCACAGAGCTCGTCTTGGTATTTCCTTCGTCCTCATTCATTGCACCAATTTCTTCATTAACCGAGTGCTATCCATCTTCTTTAAGTCCTCCTTCTGGCATTTGAATTGGTTGTTCAAACATGTTGGAATTGCATCGAAATAGTTCCATTTTTTATGTATGGCATTGTTTATCGCATACGTCAATGTATGACTGTTTGCCACTTCCCTCCTATCCCTCCAGTTCTTTATTACGAATTGTCTTTCAACTTTTTCTCCTTTTTTGCTGTGAACCAGAATCGTCAACTACTCCTTTTTCAACTTTGCTGTCTATCATTAACGATTTACGAACCTTTCGAAACACTATCTTCTCGCGGTCTGTTTCAATTAGATCTTCAATCGAAATCTTTTTTACAAACAAATAAGAAGGTCAACATTTATGTAACCATGACATCATTATTTACATATTATAATATATAAGGGAATATCACCAGTTGAGCAGAAATGCTTATAACATTCAGTTCACAGCATTTCAACACTAATGTGTGGTTATTTTCGTTAAACAAATTTACGTTGGTGTAATATTGATACCTTGGTACATTTTATTGAACACCACCACGTATAATTGTATGAATGGGAAATTGTAGTGACCAGTTGCAAAGTTATGTGTTAAAGTGACAATTGGGAGTATTTTAAGAATGAGACTGCATATGTATTCACCTGTTATGTAGGAATTTTTCCTAAGTTCAAAACTTTCACACTTGCTTCCATTTTGGATAGATCCCACTTTACACATCTTGGGAATTCCTCTGAAAAAAATGGCTCCACTAGAGTTGTGTGCTTGCAGAACTAATATTGTATGTAACAAAGAAATATTTAAAGACTGAGATTAATATGAAAATTTATAAGACTAACGTTGTGCAGATCTACAGGTGAAATATTCGAAACACATTACCAAAAGTGCCATAACACACCCCGTCACTTTGTGTGGGGGGGGGAGGGGTGCGGTAGTTTTTCTAAATGGAAGACATCAACTGGTTATGAATTGATCCTGCCCAGTCATAATCCCGCATCACACCAAAATCCTCCATATAGTTGAGATATATCCATCCAATAGTGGTGCCTGATGTTGAGAAGAATAATGTCAAACAAGCATACATACAAAGCAAACGAACGACATCCTCAACATCATCTCGTTGTTTGTCCAATATCATCTTTTCAACCAAATCCTTAATTATTGGGCCATGTATCCTTCCTCCTCCCACACATCTCCTTTCAATCAATGTAGTTTGCCTGCATCCATATGATAAGTTCATGTGCTCATTTCCACAATCAATCCCAAATATCAATTTGATATCTCTTGATGATAGTGCCCTTTTCTTTCCCCCAACTTCAAAATAATTATGGACTGGATTGTACGAACTTATTATCTTCACAACACTGGCATCATTTTTCCTGCACTTTGTGTAGGACAGCTTCTTATTCAAAATGGAGTCATCGACAAGCATGCTTTATGTTCTTCCCGTAAGTTGAGATTCCCGACTAACTTTATAATCCCACCCATGCTTGACCTGAATGGTGTATACCTACTGTTGGAAACAATGGGAGCATCTGGCAATAGCTTATGTTTTACTTTGGTGGGAGTGGTTGTAATCTTTCTTTGAGGCTTGGTTTGTTTCACTTTTGCATCATTAACACTTGATGCTTCACCTTTACTACTTTGAACAACATTATTTGGTGATCTTGTTGACCTCCTAGGTCCTGTTCTAGCAGTCAGTGTAAAAAATGAGAACAGGTTAGAATACATGTAATGTCCACAATTCCAACATAACAACTTACAAAAGACAATAGGTGATTAAAAAAGTTTAATCATGGAAAATTACACGGAATGGATAACATAATAGAACATTTTTGACATTAATATCATGATGGGGCTATTTAAAAACAATGAAACTGAACTTGAACACATTTTGAGCAAGAAAACAGTCACAATTGTTCAGATGTGGTAATGTAAGACATTGTGAACCCGTGGGAATGTGCATTACTTTCAGGCATGTACAACATGACAGTATGATGAGAAGGCCCACATCACAATTACAATGACACAAATGTTTGTACATGTTAGGTTCATTTTCCAATGATATTGTGATTAAAGTGTAGGCACTTACGAAAGCTTAACATGATTAGAAGGTTCACAAGGATATACTAATGTCACAAACCTTCCTATGCCCAAATTTTTTTAAAAATATTTTTAAATGGGAAGGTTCACTACAACAAATCTTAGGCCTAAAGTCACTTGTTTGGTTAAGTACAAGAAATTTTTACTTATTTAATGTTAAAACATATTCTGAAGCTAGATTGATAAAAGAGGCCTTATTCAAGGATCATGATGTTTTTCCATGGTTAAACAAATGTCTTACAACTGTAATTTCGAATCTATACCATTTCATAGATAACAATTTCATTACCTATTTTGTTAGGACGCATGAGATGGTGCACAACTTGTGAAGGTTCACATGTTGTTGATAGCATAGGTGGGTTTGGGACTTGACAGTTTGGCACATTATCACATCAAAAACACAGAACAATTAAACTGATCATGAACCTTGAGATTGATTACTTTTGTATCTTTCCATGATTTCGAAAGAAATATTAGGTATCTCTCAATATACACTCGTGAGATTGTTTCTCAAGCTTTCTATGATTGCCATATTTGATATTGGGGATAGGTATTAGGTTGAATTAGTAAGGCTGAAGTGGACATTATGTGTTTGATTCTTATCATGAACAATTACACAGTATGAAAGCGTTATCACATTCAAAACACAGAACAATGGGAATGAACATGAACAGTGTGCTTTATTCATTTTAAATCTATTCACAGTATGAGATTGTTCACATTATGATAACATTAGGACTGAAAACAGTTTCATACATGCATAATGTTCTCAAATTTTTGGAATTGGGAACAAGTTAGAATGTGTAGTCAATATGATAATGTTCACAGCTGTTCAACCTTGAGAACTTAATCCAGTAAAAACCAATGCGAATGTATGAAAATTATAGGCCGCGTCGAATAATTTACATCATGAGAAGGTTCACAAACCCTCCTTTGCCCAAATTATTTTGAAAAATATTTTTAAATTGGAAGGTTAACAACAAAAAATCTTAGGCATAAAGTCACTTGTTTGGTTCAGTACAAGAAATTTTTTCTTGTATAATGTTAAAACATAGATATGAAAAAATGAACAATGGGAATGAACATTGTGAACATGAGAACATTATCTAACATAAATCACACAGTATGTGAACATATCTATCTTTTAATAAAAATTATATTTTTAAAATTTACCTGTTAAAATCTATCAAACAAGGTCTATATTAAATATAAAATTATTTTAAAATAAATTTTAAAAATTTATAATAATTTTAAGCAAAATTTTTGACTTTTAACTTAAAAACACTTTAAACATTTGACTTAAAAGTCATCTCATAACTAAATCGAAAGAATTTTTTTACTTTTTTAACTTAAAGTGATTTAAAGCCAAAAAATCCAATTTAAAGCCCATTGCGAAACGAGGCCAAAGGTGTTTGCTTGTGCTGAATTTTTAGCTTTTGACTTTTAGTTTAGTAAAAAATTTATATTATTAAAATAGGTTTACTTATAATTTTTAGTTTATATTTCAAATTCTTAATTAATAAATACTAATTTTATTATTTAAAATTATAAGTTTATAATTTTAACAAATACTTACAACTTCTTTTTAAAGTCATATTCATATATTCTCAATTATAATTTATGAGTTCAAAATTCAATTCTACCAAGCATCCTTAATTATTTGGGCTAAAATTTGAAACTCTAATAAAGAGAGGGGTTAATTAATTTTCAGTCTTATTTAAAAGACTTCTATGAGTATTGATCTCATTGCTAATATTTTTTAAAATGAAATTTTATTTTAAATTTAAAAATTAATTATAACAGATTTGACCTTATTTATGGATAGAGTTTTATTAATAAGATTTTGCTTATAATTTTAATATTAAATAACTTTCAATGTAATAAATATATTTTTAATAAAATTATCATTTTTAGAACCTACTCAGAAAAATCTATCATGTAATATTCATATTAAATATAAAATTATATATAATTAATAAAATCTACAAATTTGATAAATTTATTATTTCTTTTAAAATAGAGAAATTTCTCAATTTAAAGAAAAAAGAAAAAAAATTCTCGATTGTTCTTTATTTTACCCAATTTGAACACTGACTAATTATTTTAAAAATTGAGAAATTTCTCAATTAAATTTTTTTAGTTTTAAAACTAATTTCTTAATTTCAAAACTAAAATATTTGTCAGTGTTCAAATTGATAAATTTTTAGTTTCATAATTTAGAAAATTCTATGTTTTAATTTATTAATTTTTTTTATAAGTTCTAGTTTTTAGATTATGATTTTTCTCAATTTTGTATAGCTTGTTAATTTAATAAATAATAGGATACTATTGTGTAGTTATGAAATGCATACCTTAGTGAGTTAATGTTATCATAATTAGGCGTATATTAGGGAGAACAAAATATAATAGGATTGAAAATTGGAAAAACAGAAAATAGTTATGTGACCGATTCTTTAAAGATTCATGTATACTGGACTCCTAAAAAAAAACCCCTAAAAATAAATTAAAAAAATCCTTTTGGCTGTGTTTTCTAAAATTGTTATTTAAAAACTGTTTTGTAAAAATAAATTTAAAAGACACTTTTATAAATTTTTGAAAATAAAATTTGCATTTGGTACATTACTTTTAGAAAACTTATCTCTAACTCTAACTTATCCAAATTTAACAACCGCAAGAGGAAGGCACGCCGCCGGCAACGCCACTGACGATCAAGGTACGCCGCCGGCGACGCCACCGATGACGAAGGCAAGCTGTCGGTTGAGAGGTTGCAAGAACGGCGATGATCTCTAGGGTTTCAGGACGACGATGAGGAGTGCACGCAGACGACGACGACAATGAACGACTGTGTTGCTTCGCGACAACGACGATGAGGAGTACATCGATGCTCTCTGTACGATGACTTCGAACGACAAAAAAAGGTTGCGACGATGACGACGACAACGCCTTCGACGGCGATGGTAACGCTTTCGACGGCGATAGTACATCGATGCTATCTGGTAACGCCTTCGACTTCGAATGACGACGACAGCGACGACGACGAGGTAGAACTGCGAAGAATGTAGTATTTGTTTTCATTTTTCCAGAAGAAAAAAAAAACGAATTAAAAAAAGTGAAAATAGCTTTTAGCTGTTTTTAAAAATTCCCAATTTTATAATTTAGTTTTTTTGTTTTTGAAATTTTTTTTTCAAAATTGCTACCAAACGAATTTTTCAGAATTTTGAACTAAAATTGCTCCTAAAACTAAGTTTCGAAAATAGAACCAAACGGGATAATAATTTGATTAATGACTTTTCCTAACTTTTAGCATTTTATTAAAACCCTTGCAAGAATGTTACAAATGGGGCACGGAATTCTTGTTCCCTATCATATTGCACTTTTAATTGAGAAAGTACATTTCATATTATGGCTCTGTTTGAATAATTTGTTTATTTGTTTATTAGCAAAGAAATTAAATCTCATTTAAGCTGGTTCGTTTGGATAGATTTGCTTATTTAGTTACCCAAACGAACTTATTTACTTATTTGGATACCCAAACAAGCTTATTTGGCTTATAAGTCAGCTTATTTGCTTATTTAGCTACCCAAACAAACTTATTTGTTTATTTTTAATTTATTTGGTTATCCAAACGATGTGACTTACTTTTTGGTTTATAAGTCAATAAACAAAGAAATAATTTTACCCAAATATGACTTATATTTCATATTTTACTTTTAAAAATAATTTCACTAGACTCTATTCTAAGCATTGGTGTAAAATTCATCTAACTTGTATTTACAAAATAAAACATGAAGTATAATATAAGGTTTTATTAGATCGTGATTTAAAATAACATAAAAATGTGAGGCTTTAATATGGAACCTCCGGAATTATCATTTTTTAATTTTTTATTTATCAGTTCCTCCTTTTACGGGCATCTCTTGCCAACAACCTCGTTGACCGTGGTGGTGAATTTCTCTCCACCAAACAAATATTCATAGAATTCCAATTCCTTCGTTTTCCCTCACCAAATTCCCAGCAACCTTTCATTCTCCGGCGACTCTCCACATCCGTACATGTAATTTCTTTGGGGGATGTTTGGCAAAGTTTTTAATTTTTGTTTTTAGCTTTATGCTATTATTTTTAGTTATAAGTTATAATTTACTTCAAACACCTATAACTTTTGTTACGAATTATAATTATTTTTTTTATTTCAACTATAAATTATAATTTTTATTAAACACTCATAACTTCTGCTACAAGTTACAAGTTACAATCTACCATCTACACTCTACAATCTATCTACAATCTATAAGCAGTAGGTTTGCCAAATATGTCATTTCTCAAGGAAAACCCACCCCGTTTAGCCATGGGCCGAGCCACTAGTCAGGCCACTGCACAGCTGTTATTTTTTTTATTTTTTTTAAAAATATCTTAGAGTGTTTATGTTAATTTATATATATTTTGACTAATTTTGAAAGATTAATTACACTGTTTATTAGCAAAGTCTAATTAAAATTGATTCAAACTATCGTAAAAAATAATTCTAAAAGATTAATAGTTCTTAAAATGTTTTAAACTTAAAATTTTGAAATGAATAAATTCTCAAATCTCAAACGTTAACTGTTAGTCCAACCCCTCGGGTTGCTATTTTGAACTTTAGGAAATCCCATCATCGCAATAAATGCATTCTTGTTGATCCAGCTTGCTATTTTAATTTTCAGCTATTTATTTTAATTATAAATTATAATTTTTATTATAATTTTTAATTATTTTTTTATATTTCAGTTATAAATTATAATTTTTATTAAATATTAATAATTTTTTTTATAAATTACAATATTTATCAAATAATGATAATTTTTTATACAAATTACAATACATAAACTACTAATAATAATATGCTGAAGCACCCACTTTAAAAACTATAACCAAAAGCCACTTTTAAAAATATATTGGCTCTCCTAATTTATATTTTACTTTTTTCTTATCTTTTTTTCTCTCGTCTTTACCTCTCTCCTAAAACAATCTTCAAGTCCCAGACACTACTTTGTTGTTTTGTTATATGAGTTGGTACCATTGAATTTTTTCCTAATATATTTTTGCTATTAATATTTATTTATTTATTTTTTGAACGAGAAAAAGAGCACTATAAATATATAAATATAAAGAAAAGGTACAACATAAACTCCCATACAAAACAACACGTGAGGGAGATAACCAATAAAATAAAAAGCTGAAAAATTAAAAAACTTTACAGTTGAAACATAACACAGAAGCAGAAGCTTACAACCAATTGGTGACAATACAACTAAGCAAGTTACAAGCCCTAAGGAAGAACGGTCTTAAGGTTGAAGATGATCTCATTCACCCTAGAAATCCTGTTTTGCAGTTTACCTTTCATCCATAACCTTGTTCTTAATTTTGTCAGATACACCACCTCCTCATAATCAGTCCTGACATTATCAAACACTAACCTATTTCTTACCATCGATAAAGACCAGATTCCAGCTATGAACGTTGTGTTCCATAGTTGTCATCGAAGGCACTTCTTCTTTCCTTTCACCCAAAATTTGAACAGGCTATACAAAGTTCCTAGAGATGCTCATTGGTTACCCCATCAACGCATCAAAACTGACCACACCTTCCATGCTACTTGGCACTGTACAAATAGGTGGTTAATTGATTCTACTTCCATGTTACAAAAAGCATAGCTAAGATTCACACACGGTTTAAGGACCAGGCGCCTTGCTAGAATTTTTTTAGTGGCAACTTTATTTTGTATCGCCATCCAACTGAACAACAAACATTTTGGTGACCCTACTATCTACTTGTACGGGGAAAGTTTAAGATTAGGGTGTGTTTGGCCAAATTTCTACTATTAATTTTTTGTTTGCTGTTACTGATTTTAATTATAAATTACAATATTTTTCAAACACCTACAACTTTTATTATAAATTTTTTACTATGTTTTTATATTTTAATTGTAAGTTATAATTTTTACTAAACACTCACAACTTCTATTATAAGGTACAATTTATAAACTACTAGCAGTAATATTCTCAAACACCCATAAGACTTATTATGCCATCCATGTTGGTAACTAATTCAATGAGCTATGCCAACTTGATCTTCTTGCACAATGAATGAGGATTCATTGTTGCATGATCAGATATTGAATTGGAGAGTACTCTACACTGCAATAATCAAGTTAGTAATGACTTGAACATAGAAAAGTAAATAAATAGAGTTTTTAACTCTTAAGATTATGCAAACTTAAATGGTGGTACAGTCTTTCTAGTTATATTTATACATAACCTTATGTTTGATCTTGATTTGCACGATGCATTTAATTTATAAAGTTAATCATATCTTTGTGGCATTTATGATGATTACCTGAAAATTTTTGTTAGTTTTTATTATGACTTAAGTAACTTTGACCTGTCATCTTCTATGTATGTCAAATCAAATCTTATGAATTTTAAAACTCAACTAATAGGTCTTCAATATATGGAGCTTAATCGATATAAGTTCTCGAGCTGGACTAGTGCTTGGGTATTCTCATTCTCCATTTTTTTTCAAACTTTATCTCGATTGAGATCGATCCAACTAGAATGGTGGTTTTCTAAACCAAATGATGTGACAGTGCCGACCCCTCTTACTGCTCATAATTATTGTCTAAAGCTAATTAAAATATTAGCAACTTGCTGGTACTATACAATGTCGCGACTAAACATTCACATACCTACCACTGTCATCGGGAGAAGTAGCATGCATGTTGTCAGCAAAAGCCAGAAGCTTTAAGCCAAAAGCATGCAGAGGAAGAGAACTCACCCTTCCACACAAACAGTGCATGGGGTTCGTTTGTCAATTTTACCTTCTTTTTTTTTTTTTTTTTGTTGCTAAAAAGGTAAAAAAGAAAAAACAATGTGTTTATTTTTGTTTTTTCTGATTTTTTTTTTTAAATTTTTAACTAAATTTTTTTATTTTTTCAAATCGTTTCGATGAGATGAACTTAAAAAAAAAAAATTTAATTAAAATATGAAAAAAGTCAATTAAAGACGAGAATAAGCAACATTCGATTTGGCTTATTGGCTATTTTTTGCTTATTTTTATTTTTTTTAAATTTTTTTTTATATTTTGATAATTTTTTTTTTACTTTTTCAGCTCGTTTTTATGAGAGGAGTATAAAAAGTATAATAGTTTCGATTAAATAATAAAAAAAATTCACTAAAAATAAAAAAATTATAATTTTAAATAAATCAATAAACGAATAAGCAACATTTACTCATTTAGGGCCAAATGGTCTGTTTGACAAAAAAATAAAAAATTTTAAAAATTAAAAAATTAAATCGATCAAAATATTAACTTTTAAAATATTTTATTCAAATTTTAACTATTTTTAAAATACAATAATATCAAATCATTCATAATTTATTTACTATCACTATTAATTACATATAATTATTAATATTAAATATATAGAAGGACAAAATTATCTAATTTGAACAAAAAAATAAAAAGTTAACTTTTTACCCAAATAATCAACTTCAAAAAAATTAGGTAAAAAACTAATTTACGAAACAATTTACTTTAAACTAAATTTAATTTTAAGTAAATAATTTTTAAAAAATAAAAACAAACTTTTAATCTAATTACCTATCGTGCGAGCTGTTGTAGTCGCTGTCATAAGCCCTTTTGCGTGGCGCATTCTGCCGGTATAAAAGCCGGATTTTGTGCTTCTAAAAATATGTCAGCACACCTAGCTAGCTATTTATAAATAGTAGAAAGTATCAATTATTTATAAGTTAGTACCATTAAATAACGTAGTAACAAAATTATTGCAATTAGAATAATATTAATGAGCAACCTTTTGTTGGCAAGGTCAAAGAGTATTCTATTTATTTTAATGTAAAATATTTTTTTTATGTAAAATTTATTTTTCAAAAAATAAATAATCAATATATGCAACGCTACTACCATCGCTACATATATTTGTTGTTTCCATTATCGGTACCACCTATTACAACCATAATTTTAGTTCATCTTGGTGGAAAAAAATAAAAAAAATAAAAAATTAATATTTTTTATTAATAATAAAAAAAATAATATAAAATAAAAAAAACTATTATTTAAAAGGTCCTTAACAAATGATAATAACTATAGTAAGTAATTAATAATTTATATATGCTTTCATTTTGTTTTTGCGATATGAATTGAAAGGAAAAGCATTTTATTTATTTTTCGCTCTGACGTTGGAGTATTAAATATGCAAAATGGAGGATTTGATTCCTCTTTATTTTTAAAATATAAATAAAGATTTTTTTAGTCATTTTCATCTAATATTATTTGTGGTGGTTTCATGGTGATCATCTTAATTATTCATACTCTAAGTCTTACAAAAAAAATTATTCATAAAAAAAAGCAAATAGCAAATAGATTGGAGATAAAGAACTACATAGGATTATATTAATTTTTAAGAAGTTGTATGACTTACTCTTAAAATTATACTTTATGTTTATTTTTATTTTTATAATAATAAATGCGTTCTAATCATATAATTATTAATGTTTAATTAATTTAAAATTTTTATTATGTATTTTTTTGAAAATTTTTATAACATAAATGGGTGACAAATAATATAAAATAATAATAAAAATTTATCTATTTATTCGAGAAATGTGTACGACCCGGATCCGCAATTGGAACCTATGGATATTTTTTGCGCTTCCATTTTTTCTTTGTTTTTTCCCTCCCCATTCTCCTGCCCACAGCCTCTTGGTGGAGAATTTCTCTCCACAAAACGAATTTTCATGTCAGAACTTCTTCGTCCTCCTTGACCAAGTTTCCCAACAACCTTTCATTTTCCGGAGACTCCTCCAGGTTTCTCCGGCCAAACCACCCCGTTTAGCCACCGGCCGGGCCGCCGCCCTTCTGTTTTCACCTTCACAAAATCTCATCCTCCAATGCATTCCTGTTGATTGATCCAGATAACTCAGCTCCTCATGGATTCTATGAAGGCCATGGTTTTCCGGTATCTAACTCGCACCTTTTCTCTCTCTCTCTTCTAATGATCAATGACTTGTTTCCAAAGTTTCTATATTGCTCTATCAAATACGACCAATCGATATTGTCGGATATGAACCAATAATAATTATCGGTATAACAAGTTGTTGATATTAGACATCGGTAAACATAAAAAAGTTGTCGATATTGAACATCGAAAAAACATTTACCAACAAGTACATGGTCGATATTAGATAATATTGTTGATCGATAATAATGATAAATATTGGTATCACAAGTCATCGATATTGGATATCAGAAAACATCAATCAATGTTTACCAATATTGGCAAACATCTATATTGATCGAGACTCCATAATATTTGACAATATCAATCTATATATTGTTAAAATTTCATAAACATAAATCAATGTTTGTCAATAAGTTTACCAATATTGGCAAACGTATGTAAGGATCAAGATTGAATAATATTTATTAATATCGATTGATATATTGATAAGTACTAATGTATTAATTTTAAAATTTTGTTACACATGGACTGATAATAGAATTTGTAACAATCGACTTTTGAAATTAGGGTTGCCGATCCGGTAAACGTAATGAAGGAAACCCAAAAAATCGTATCGATGTCCTACCGAATTGCATCTTCCTCAAGAATCCAATCGATCTCCATCTCCGACCCGCCACCTTTAGCGCAGAAGCTCACGGAAGATCCCGTCACCCACAAAACTGCCCAGAGCTCCGTCGCCTGCGTCTACCAAACCCACGTCGGCGGCTACTGGAGAAACGTCACCGTTTTGTGGTGCAAGAACTTCACCAGCCATTCTCTCTCCATTTCCGTCGACAGCGTCGAAGAAACCGACCTCCATCGCTTCTGCAAGATCGACCTCAAACCTTGGCAGTTTTGGGGCAAAAAAGGGTTCAAAACCTTCGACGTCGACGGCAGCGGCGTCGACGTCTACTGGGATTTACGGTCGGCGAAGTTCTCGGACGGTCCCGAACCTCGTTCCGACTTCTACGTAGCCCTAGTTTCGGATTGCGAGGTGGTGCTTCTGTTAGGAGATTATCAAAAGAAGGCGTACAAGAGAACCAAGTCGCGGCCGGCGCTCGTCGACGCCGTCATGTTCTACAAGAAAGAGAACGTTTTTAACCGGAAATGTTTCTCGACGAGGGCGAGGTTTGACCGGAGGACGTCGGAGGAGCACGAGATTGTGGTGGAGAGCTCGACGGCGGGGCCGAGGGAGCCGGAGATGTGGATCAGCGTGGACGGAATCGTGGTGATTCACGTTTGGAACTTGCAGTGGAAGTTCAGGGGGAACCAGACGGTGGTGGTGAACAAGATGCCCGTGCAGGTTTTCTGGGACGTCCACGCTTGGCTGTTCTGCGCTCCGGGATTCGGCCACGGGTTGTTCATATTCAAGCCTGGTCAGCCGGAATCGGACGGCGGCGGAGACGGAGACGAGAGTAGTCTCGGCGGCGAAAGCGATGACTGCAGTAGTAGCAACAGCAGGTATTACTCGACCCAAAGTCATTCGAAAGCGTCGGAGTTCTGCCTGTTTCTGTGCGCCTGGAAGATCGAGTGAAATTCACCTCCTCAGACAAACAGTTAGTCTACAAATTCAGAAAACTAATTCGGAGAATTATTCAAAACTCAAAATGAACAGTTTAGATACGAAGTTTAAGTGGGATTTACAGAATCCAAAGGTAAATCCTCACTCTTTTATTCAAACTCTAAGTTTGTTTGGAATTGTTTTTGGGTTTCTAGATTTTCTCTTCGACAAGGGGTATTTATCAAATGAGATTTACTCGTTAAAGTTTCATATAAATTTATTTGCAAATAATAGTTTAGATTAAACCTGTGTTTTGATTCGCTCTTTTTAGTCGTCTTTAAACTTTTTAATATTTTTTTTATAAAAAAAGTGTGTCAAATCATGTAAAAAAAAGTAATAAAAAATTAAAAAAAAACCTAATAAACCAAATTAGTTGACTTTTTTTTTGACTTTTAAGCCAAAAAATTTTAAAAATAAGTTAACCCATACGCATGCTAAATTGTTTAAATTGTTTGTGGTAAACATCATATCTCAATTGAATTTAAATTATTTATTTTTAATTGTAGGTGATTTTATGAATAATTTTTATGAGTATTTATAATATTCTAGAGAGTATCTAATAGTTTTTTTAAAATATACTATCTTGCGACTAGTATATTGGTTACCAATAATAATCAAATTTCATAATGAAAGACAAGTGTAATGGTCACCAAAATTATTGAATTTCAAAACTAAAGGAATTATTTAGCGATCAGTTATGGCTTAGCAACTAAATTATAGGTGCTTTTATAACAAAGATGTTGGTTGCACTATTTCATTCTTATAGCAACCAAATATTTTGGTTGTAACAGATTTAACATTTAGCAACCAAATTTTACTTGGTCGCAGAATATCTAAAACAACAAGTGTATCATAACTACCTTGCGCCCATTTTTTTCCCCTTTTTTTGGTCACTCTACCATTTTGTGACCAATTTAGTGCATTTTGTGTCCAATTTGCTAGTTACATAATACTTGATTTCTTGTAATTGATAGCTAAGGGCATGTTCGGTAACGTTTACAGTTTTTTTGTTTATGTTTATAAAATATAAAAAATATGTTTTTGTTTATATTTAAAAAAAATATAAATAAAAACATGTTTGGTAACATAAATGTTTAAAAAGTGATAGTTAGAGATTACGGATGAATTCAATCAAAATTTATTTATAAAATAAGTAAAAACACATTTTTTTTTTATTTTTTAAAATTTTGTAAATTTTGAAAACTGTTTATAGTTGTTTGAAAATAAAAATAATTATCAAACATGTTTTCGTTTACAGTTTATAAAAAATTTAAAAATAAAAATAAAAAATAAAAAACATAAACGTTACCAAACTGCACCTAAGCCTTTTGTTTTCTTTCTTCCTTTTTTCTTGGCATTTTTTGCTAAAAAGCTAAAGGGCTCAAAGTAGGTTGATTGAAAAATTAATTTTTAAATTAGTTTTTTTTAAATTAGATGATTGGGTTAAAAAATGGCTTTTTATCTTTTTAATCAAATTGAATAGTACTATTACCATTCTAAATAGTTGACTATATATATTGTTGGCATATTAGTAATAAATATGTTATTAAGTAGAAATATTATTATTTTTTAGAATGAAATGAGAGTTTGAATAGAATATTTTAAGAAATAGTATTTAGAATTAGTTTTTTAATCTTTTAACTTTTTTGATTTCTTACCTAATAAACCATGTCTATAAATATATGTATATATATTTATTTATTAACCAAAAAAACTAAAAAGCTTAGATTGCCAATCAAAACCTCTTACTACAGAAATGTAAAAAACTGAACCAATTACAGATTATAAGGTCTTTAAGGTCAAAAATATATTATGTGTAAAAAATAAAAATAATATAATTTATTATTAGTAAACCCTTCATAAACTATAATTAATTACGGAAATTAAATATGTGCACCTACTGCTTTTTCTTTAGGCTAAATTATAGCAACACTCCTTGCACCCCAGCTTCCATATATAGTTCTATTTTTCTTCATCCCCTTTGTTTTGTCTCTGTAAAATCCTTTCCGAAGCTGCATCACAGTCTAAAGACGCTGTTATATACATATGAATGTATAAAAGTAT